>JADRCH010000156.1:4796348-4856437 GCA_019843965.1 Rhynchomys soricoides | reverse complement strand
CTCTCTCTCTCTCTCTCTCTCTCTCTCTCTCTCTCTCTCTCTCTCTCACTGTGTGTGTGTGTGTTAGTGTGTGTGTGCGCGCGCGCGTGCATGTGTAAATCTAGGTCAGCATATGCATTAGTTATTTTTGTCAATTTGACATAAGTTAGAGACACCTAGAAAAAGGAAATATGAATTGAAAATATCCATCCATCGATTGATCTGCAGGCATGTCTCTGAGAGTATTTTCTAGAGTGGTAATTGATGGAGGAGGGCCATCCCTGGCAGATTGGTCTGGGCCATCTAAGCAAAGTGGATTAATGACACCCTGAAAGCAAGGCAGTGTTCTCATCCTGCCCTCCTTCAAAAATGGAACAGACAAAAAGTAAAGAGTATATATGGGGGGGGGGTGGTTTATTGTCAATTCTCATAAAACTACTTAAAAGTAATTGCCAAGTGTGATTTAAATGAAAGGAAGTTGAACTCTCAGTAGCGCTACTAGGTAACTGAGAGCCTTTACAACTCTGAGGAGTGTTACTAATCGTATTTTGGAAAGTCTGGCCATTCCGATAAAGAGCCTTCTATTCCAGAGCAAGTCTGCAGGAGTGTAGAACATCATTAGCTCTACTGACTTCCAGATCTCAGGCAGGTCTCTGAATTGATGGATGGTCCCCATGTCTGGAAGTTGGAAATGACTGCACGAAGAAATTTCTGTCTGACGTTGAGATTTAGTGCCTTGGAGCCTGAGGTAGGAAACTGACCCTTAGGCCTGTAGCCATTGCTCAAGTCTTGGATGCTGACGCCATTGCTAGACTGCTACCTACATCTAACCGTCAGAGAAGTGATAATGTTACCCTCAGTTTCCGCTGTGATGTCAATCTTTGTGGGCCTTCTGCTCTTTTCCAGTCTGATTTACCTTGAGGCTCTCAGTCAAACCTGGAGCATTTACGTAGCCCAGGCTTCTGTTTTTGCTGAAACATTTTGCTCTTGGGACCTCAGTTTCCTGTCAATTCATCATAGACCCTGATATCCAGGATAAAACCTGTCATCCAAATAGATCGACATGTGATTATAGAAGGCTATCACAGTTCTCAGCACTCTGCAAACTGAACTGCATTCCTAACCTTATATAGTAATCTTAAATGTGAATACAACAAAGAAGACACACACAACCTAAGAAAGAAGAATTTACAGCACTGAAAGAAACTCAGAAGTGTATCTGTAATTGTAGTTTGGGCATGGAAAAGTCACTTTGAGCAACTAATGGGGAAAAATAGTGGGGACAGTAAGAAGTGATCCTGAGGATCAGACCCAAACATGACCTCAGTCTCACAAGAAAACATGTTGTCTAAAGTGGCTATGGCAAAATCGCCACAAATAAACAATATAATCAAATATAGTTCAAAGTCCAACAATAGTTCAAAATCCAACATGATTAAAAGTTCTGAAGCTGCACAAAGTCGGATTTAACTGTTATAAGCAAGGGCACAATGAAATAGAAAGAAAAGTTTATTGGAAAGAACAATTCTCTCTCTTCTCTTCTCTTCTCTTCTCTTCTCTTTCTTTCTCTCTCCCTCCTGCCCTTCCTCTCTCTCTCTGAGAATAGATGCCAGCAATTTATCAGTTTGACAGGATATTTACGAGGGTGAAGTCTCTTAGCTGACACAAACTGTACCTGTAGAGTAGGATGTCAAGTCCTTCGCGCATATGCTTGGAGTGGGAGAGACAGGTCAGATGGTAGGTTTCTTTTACTTTTTTAGTGATTCTCTACATGGAATTTCACAGTGACTTTACCAGTTTGCATTCCATCAAACGTGAAGGAGGGTTCCTCTTCCTCTACATGAACATACTCCCATATACAATAAAATTAAAGACAACAATATAACTTGCAATAACCATAACCAAGTATAAAAATTATCTCTACAATGAAAGATTGAAATACTTGAAGCAAGAAAGTGAGAAAGACAATAGAAAGTGTAAGGGCATTCTCTGATTATATCTGAAAATGACTATTCTATCAAAAGAAATCTACAAATTCCATGGAGTCCTGATAAAATACCAACATTATTCACAGAAATAGATCAAATCATCCAAAAGTTCTTATGTTAAAATAAATAACTCAGAATACTCAAAGCAATTCTGAGCAAGAATCAAAATGCTGGGGGAATTAACATTCCAAATTTCAAGCTACTATTGTATAGCTATCTTAATACAAACAATATGGCATGACTTTAGACCAATGGACAAAAAAAGAAGGCATACACATGGATACTCAACTCTTAAGCCATCCGATGCTTAAAAAAAATACAAAAAACTACAACAAACACTGGAGAAAAAATAGCATCTTCAACAAATCACAGTGGGAAAAACTGGATGTCCACATGCAGAAGAATAAAATTAGACCCCTAACACCTGTTAAAAACATTAACTCCAAATGGATCAACGATCTCAAAATTTGAAACCTTAAACAATTCAACGGCTCAAAGAAAACAGGCAGTACCCTTTAAGATGTCAAGGTAGGAAAAGACTTTCTGAATAGGATAGTGTTTGCCCATCATATTGAAACTCAGGAAATATAGCCAATAATTGACAATTGAACTTCAAAGAAGAACAATAAATTGAATAAAGAAGAAACTCATGGAGGGAATCTTTACCAGCTATACTTCTCAAAAAGAATTAACATCAAGAACGTACAAAGAACCCAAAAGAGCAAACAGAGAAACAAGTGACTCACGTTAAAAAAAAATGGAATAGGGTCCTAAACAGAGAATTCTCAATAGAAGAAATAAAAATATAACTCAAAATGTGTTCAGCCTTAGCAATTAGAGAAATGCACACTAAAACTACTTTAATTATTTACAAATTTCATATCCCTTCACTCAAAATGGGTAAGGGGACATGTTTCTTTGGGAGTATTGTGGAGCTGTACATCATAGCAGATAATGTCTTCCCACCTCAAGTAACCCTATCTAGAATCCTACTCACAGACATGCTTTGAGGCCTTTCTCCAAGATAATTATAGATTTCTTTCATGTTGACAATCAAGTATTAGCACAACTCTAACCCCTATCAACTTGACATGAATCTACATGACAGTGAAGTCACTATTTTCCTCCCTTACTGCTTATAGCTATCTTATTATGCAAATTGTATTCAGTCCATCTGTTAAAGCCTTCATAGACTTACTTCAGCACTCTCAACACTGTCCAGAGTCTCAGTGCTATCCTTTAACTGTAAGATACTACAAAATAAAATAAAATAAAATAAAATAAATACAGAACAACACAGAAGAAACATTCCTCTTCTAAAAAGAGGTATAGCAGCATGGCAAAAATTGATCAATACAGAGAAAAAATTGAGTAATTCTGCAGTTCCAGGGTTAGGCTCTATTGCTGATGATAAAATCATTTGAACTCTAAAGAGTTTGGGGATCTCTTCTTATCCAACTCTGCTGCTAGCAATATGCATAGTCACTCTTAGGGCAGCTTCACTCCATATCCAGAACCTTTCTCTATGGTCCTGTCATCTCTACCATTGTAGGGTCAGCTTTGAAACTGAGGTGCACTTTCACAACTTTACATAATCATCTTTCCGGACATTCTTCTTTGATGGTCACCTAAATTGGTTCTATCACTTTGCCTCTATAAAAAGTGATTTGGTGAACACCGATTCAAAACTATGTCTGTAATGTTTTCATTTGGAGTCTTTTTCATAAATGCCTAACAGAGTCATTTGTATCTCTAATTTAGTTTCTTGTATGAAATTCAATATGATATCCACCGTGGCTAGAATAGTTTACTTTCCCACCAATACTGTATAACTGTTACACTTTATTCAAATATTTGCCAGCATTTGCTAACTTTTCTTGATTGAGATTCTGACTGATGAGAGAAAGAAACTAATATAGTTTTAATTTGCATGTTTTAGTAGATTTGTGATGCTAAACATTTTCTCATGTGTTTACTGGTCATTTGTACTTCATCACTTGAGAACTATTTGCTCATTCCAATAGACTATTAACAAATAACTCTGCTTACAAAATGAGATTTTTATGGTTTGATAGAATCTGATAGGTAAGTTTAGGAATTGAAGCTAGTTATCAAACATCATAAATGTAGGTACACCATATTCAGAAAAAGAAGCTGAAAGTTTAGTATACATATGAATATACAATATTTAAAAATCAGTACTTAACTAATGATGATTTTTAGTGACCCTTTGACATCTCTCATCATTTTATGCTCCACACATTACTATATGGTGATAATGAAAACACTGTTATTGCTTATATTACAGAGTACAATATATATGAATTTGAGAAGTTTTTATTAATTGAATAAGACAATGAGAAAGCAGCACATTATAATATAAGGTGGGCATATAATATGACTATAATTGAAAAATGAAAATTTTAGTCATGTTTGAGTAATTGGAGGACTATTGAAGTAGTTTAAAGGAAAAGAAAGATTCTGCAATAGACTGCCAAAGATGCCACTGAGCTCATTTTCTGTTGGTTATCTATTTCAAGGCATGCAATCTACACTTAAGAGTAGTTCATTTCTCCAAAGAGACACCCTTGGAGGAGGTAAATTTTCATTTGCAAGTGGTTATGCATTATATAATACTATTATCCAGTATCACATAGGTATGAAAATCCAGTTAGAGAAACATAAATGATATCAGACATGGTAGAGAAAAGTATTCCCACAAGGCATAAACTTACTAAAAAATCCCAGCAGAAAGTGGTTGGTTTTCTATGCAGTGTCAGAGAAAGAGGTCACTATGATCCATCACTTCATATAGGCTGCTGTCACTGATGCTGGATCATGATAGAAATAAAAGGTTAGAGATTAATGTTGAAAATACATGACTATGGAGTGGGAAAAGCTGAGACTGAGCTGGAGGTCCTGCTATACTGTTTGAATTTCATGATGCCAGGCAGTACTCAGTCTGATACTGGGCTCAAGTATCTTAAAGGATCTAATCAACCACTTACTGACATAATTTATACAAGATGTGATAATTGATTCAATGGTAATGTAACTCTGATGTGAAGAGTCAATTATTTCTGGTTGTATTTAAATCCAGGTCTACAGGAGGAACTGATGTTTTCTCCACCCACTGTAATAGCTGAAAAATCTGAGAAGGGATGCCCTAGGTTGGAATAGGAAGGCTTTTACAGTTGTTTCACTAAATGGATATAATGCACCCATTAAACTATGTTATTCATGCATTTTTGCAATCATATATTACTTTTCCTTTCAGACTAGTATAGAGAGCTAAGCTCCTTACACTATTCCATAGATATTGGCAAATACTCTTTAAGGTTAAATTATTGAAAATGTGGTTCTTGTCTGATATTCAAATGTTATAAAACTGATAAAATACATATACCATAGCACTAAGGTTCTGCGAATATTATAGAGTTAATGTAACTGTAGAAGAATCTAAACATAAATAAATAAATAAATAAATAGCCAAGAAATTGAAGTGTATCAATCCCCAACTGTTTATGTTTAATACAATTTCTACTTCAATCATGGCGGCCATGAAATAGGCAAAGAAATGCACATATAACTAAGTCTGTGGCCACATTAATGACAGTGATACAATTCCCCGAGGGAACTCAGTCACAAGACTCACCTTCGGGATTCTGGAATTCTGGATACCTCTCCTCCAGTTCCCTAGTAGTGTGTGGCCTGAAGGTGGTGCAATGGAGTATATAGGAGGTGGAAAGTTAACTGAAGGCAAGCCTCCACTGAAGAAGCTATCTTCCTTGGTCCAAGTTGCAGTGAGGCGCCTCAGAGATGCATCTGTCTTTGACTCAGCAATGGTTCTCCTGTAAGTCTTGCTTTTACTCGTGTTCTCCTAGATAAGATTAAGAAATGCATTGTTTTTCCAAGCTCAGTATGTGCTTCTAATGTCATCGGTACCTTATCTGGGAAGAATTACACTTTTATGTGCTTCATGGCTTACCTGGAGTAAGGGAACACACACCTGAGAAACTTTTTCTTACTACTTTAAAACATTGCAGCACAGTAAACTCCTAGACCAGTAGTTTTTAAAAAGGAGTCTTCCTTCTCTTTAGAAAACACATGTCAATGTCTTAAGAAGTTTTGGGTTCTCTCAGTTGATGTGATTAAGAAAACGAGAGTGCTTCTGGTACTTACTGAGTAGAAACCAGGAATGTTTCTGTGCAACCTCCATGATAAAAACAGTTACAAATCAAGGTACAATTAAAAATTCAAAATTGCAAAAATTGAGGTGTGTTTGAAATAAGAACATAAGAGTCTATTGATAATATTATTCCCAGGGTCAGTCATTTCTTTAAGTTGCTATATCTGAATGAATCTAAAGAAATTTTCAATGCAGGAGACTGATACAGACAAGCCTAGTATATGTGATTATTACACAGCTTTGACAATTTCATTCAATAAAAGACCATTTTAAAAGAAAAACATGCTAGGGTTAAGCATTTGTCTCTATAGACTTGACAATTTTCAAGAATAATGAATTAGTAATAATAGTACATTAAATTTTACAAAACAAAAAACAAAATCATCAGTCTCTAAAACTCACCTTGGTGAAAATTCTACAAATAGTAAATATGAAGAATGTGTATCAGCATAATTTAATAAAGAGATATATGTTGTATACAAAAATTTAGAAATTATTATTCATTTAGAAACTTTAGCATATTATTTGATCATATTATCTCATTTTTAGATAAAAATATGAAAATTAACTTGTATGCTAAATAATTTTGGCATACCTATACTTTTAATATTTCAGTTTAGACAGTTTACCATTCATAAATATTTACCAATTTCATACTTTTATATTGCACATTTCCAACTACATATATTAAAGGTTATATGGACACTGGGGTCTTGTATTGGAAATATTTCAGGTTAATGTAGTTAAAGGCAGATAGATTTCAATTTTATACATGCATATCTGCTCAGCCTTTTGAGAGTATGAATTATTAATATGTTACAACTGTGTTTCAGTAAATATAAGGAAAGGCAAATTTATGATGAAATCATCAATGAGTCATTGTCACAAATTGAAAAGGTACATGCTACTGCAAGCAGAAAAAAAGGAGACACACTCAAACTCATAGGCAATCTATGACAACGTGTCACTTTTATATGTAAAGCCAACAATCCCAGGCAGCACTGGACCTAAGGATTGTATATGTGGATCCTGCTACACAGATGCACAGCAAGAGCTCACCAGTGTGTAGGATGTAACAAGTAAAGTACAAGGTCCACAATGAAGTCATTCTGATTCAACATACTGATTCTAGGACTATAGAAAATCAGGTAACCTTGATCCGCCATCATTTTCATCAATATAATGGGATAATAAAGGCCAATAATGCCAGGTGGATTCAGTAAACATTAGATTCAGGAGGTGTGATCTGAAGTTTTTAGCAAAGAGACAAAGTTATGAGATGAAAATGGTGTTAGAAAATCCATACTATGAGATTGATTTCTTGGGAGAACTGTCTTCATCTTCCATGCCAGCAATCCAAGAATCATGTGTTTATTTAGATCACATAGGAAAATAAATCAAATCAATGAACCATGCCGTCCTTGTCATGTCAGTGCCCAAAATGCTGCTATCTGACATTGAATTATAAATGACAAACTGGTAAAAATTTTACACTGAGTATCACCAGAAACCCTCAAGACTTTAAACTACCTGGACAGAAAAACTAGCTCATTATGGATCAGATTTAAGTTAGAAAGTACTGTTTGGAAAAATATAGAAGCATTCCTAGGAGTAGAAAGATGCAGGAAGTCTTGTATTTTCCTTTAAAACTATAAACCTGTGCAGATATAATTATTTAGTTAAACTAAAACACAAAAAGAGTTATCCCCCCATGCAAACCAAAAAGTATTAATTTGTATAAGATATAAAGGACATCTTACACATTCCTAGACAGGGTGACTGTTCAGAGTATCATAGGAAAATACTTTAGCATGGCTTCTCTTCTTTAACAGGGACAGTGCTCTTGCTGCTGGTGTCCAACCTGCTTCTATGGGAGAACACAGCCTCTGCTATGAAAGCTAAATTATTGAATGTCTACAACTACACATCTTTTGGAGACACATGGAATCAGGCAATCAGGTTATCCCAGAGCATGAATCACAGAATTTCAGAACTGTCTACTCACTTTGTAAGTGCCCTCATTCATCTCTAGAGTTCTTACAGTCTGTTTATCATGCCAATGAAGCTGAAAGGAGAAAAGCATCATGGATCAATTTCAACATAATATACTTTTATAAGGAAAACCTTAAGCTACTAGAATATGAAATGGAAGAACAGCACATTTTGAAGAAACACCAAATGTATGCTATGACTACAATAACCTTTTTCTCAATAATTTAACTTTTACGTTAATTGACTCTTGCAACATAAAAGTATACAGATGAAGAAACACTTTGGGTTTCCATTCCTTTCTAGAGGAGACATAAGTCCTTTGATATCCCTCATTTAGGACACTATAGATATCCAATAAATAAGAACTGCATCATAGTGAATTTGGGAGGTTGACTAGAATTAAAGAGACTAAGAATGAATGAGGAAAGAAGAAAAGTAAGCAAATAACTACAGAAATCCCCAAATGCTAAGAACTACCATTGAACTAATTCCAAGACATGAGCTTAGAATGGTAGGTCTAGTTCAAAGCTGAAAGCAGATCTTCTACTTATGGAGAAGGTCATTTAAGGCAATATGCCATCTAGTTTAGAGTAGTATAAGAAGCAACCATTGATGGGGACTTTGGAACATCAATAAGCATTTAAGAATGTGACTCAAAGTTCATGATAAATATATATTACTATCATACATTATATTCACTAGTTTTGCATCACCTCATAATTCTCTCAGCAACACTTTCAATCTATCACAAATTTTCTGTCACAAGTATTGATGACAATCTGTCGAGTAAGTACACTGAAGTAATTGTAGTAATTAAATAATGACATATTGGTTAATGTTTACATGATTAATATTTTATCTATTTTTAACTGACTCATTATTTAATATTTCCTAACATAATATACTCAGTAGTTCACAACTCAGTTTGGCATGACACAAGAATATGAGATTTATGACCATCTTTGGTATAGGACACCTGTGTAGATGCAGACAGTTTGAAAAAGAAGCTCCACTCAAATGATGCCTGAATAAGGAAGCATCAGTTTGGATCAAAAAGAAATTTTTAAAAAGTGAGTAAAAATATACAGGTATTTTGGCAGGGATACAAATACAAGTCAAATATTACTATATTACAACATTTATTTTTGCACTTCTGTAGGTTTTAGTGTCTACTTGTCTAATAGTAACTTTTAGCAAAGATGAGAATAGCAAGGAGAGAAAGAGATTGGCAGATTAGAAAACTGGAGGAGTCAAAAATGAAATTACAATTAAAATGTGAAGAAGTAGATTATTACTTGTCTAATTCCTTATCTTCTTTTTTAGTGTTATTTAACTTTATAATTTCATATCTCTCAAATACATTAATGCCCAGGTCATTATTAAAATTACTTGATTTAGAAATGACAACTAATAGAGTACTTCATCATTTCAGAAAGTATTTTATGCTCAAGGCCGAGGATTTGAACAGAGGACCACCAGATGCCATACTTCTTCCCTCTCTATTCTGGAAAACAAAGAGCAAGCCCAAAAGATCCAAGTGAGTCCTCAGCCTTGTCTTGTTACCAAAACATCAAAATCACTGCCATGTTTTTGTCATGCACTTATACTGCTTATATTATACTGCAGCATAAAAGTAGATAGCTATCATACTGGCAGAAAAATAGATAAGAAATATGAAATCACAAAACAATCTTTAAAAATAAACATAAAATCATTGCTACATAACACTATAGCTGATCTATACATTCAGAAAACCCATTTTATCAATCCCTTTCCCAGGAAATCATACTTAATATTCTCTCAGTATGTTCTATATAAGCCAAATCTGAGCCCACAGTTAGATATGTACTGATGTATACACAAATGAAGCACTAATAGAGTTGTCTTCATCATATGTTACACTGGATCCTGTGTGGGCAGAATTTAACATTGTCCAAGCACTATACTATCTTTTCTTGACATTTATGTCTCCTCTCGATCTACTTCTGCTTCTTGATATAAGTGCCCATTCCACCAAGATCTCTCTACCTTTACCTGTGTCATTATTGGAAGCCTAGAAGTCATTTGAAGAAAGGAGTCCTGTAAAATGCAATATTATGTTCCACAAGATAAAAGTTGCCCCTATTGTGATAAGGACGTTATATGCAATGCTGACTCTAATTAATAATGGTTTTTATCTCTCACTTAAGTTCTCTTCCATGAAGCAACTTAAGTTTATAATGAACATTATCACATATCCAAAATGTATCCCACAGATACAATCAACTTTCTTGTTTTCCTTAATGTTATCAGCATTTTGTATGTCTACATTCTTACTTATAATAAAAATAACAATAAATAATAATAATATAAAGTAAAAAAGGAAGTTGAGGAAGAAGTGACAAGTGTTCAGAGTTCACTAGAATTTTCACTAAAAAAATTCATAAAATATTCTTATGATATTTCTGAATTTAATCATGCAAAAATTCTATAACATGAGGTCAGTGGCCATCAAATCTGTGCCATCAAAATGATGTTTTCAACATGTATATGAATGACCAAAGGAGAGCCTATTTCAGCTACTTGAGTGAAATCTGCCTGTATTTAATACTATTGCACTCCTTTATTCTAATGGAACTGTTCAATTGTGATTGCTTAGCTGGAAGTACTTCTGGGGTTGGCATACAGCCTATTACAAGCCTGGATCAACCCTCTGTACCATTTGTGGGTTGAAATGTGTGACAAACTGGGATCCACTCCTCCTACCCTCTACAAAGCCTTGGAGGTTAAGACCTTAAACAGAAATCTCCTGGAGGCCATACAGAAGATTGCCCTCAAGGTAAATACTTATTATTACTTTCTCTGTATTTTTCACACATGAATAGGGTAACCTAAGTGCCTTAGTTTGGGTTTCATTGCTGTGGCAAAACAATACAACCAAGGTAACTTTTATAAAGGAAAACATTTAACTGGGGCTGTCTTAGAGTTTCAAAGATTCAATCCATTATCTTCATGTTGCTGGAGGAGACAAGAATTCTGCATCTTGATCTAATGGTAACCAAGAAAGACTTCTTCTGTAGTTAGTCGGGAGGAGAGGCTCATTCCACATTGGGCATATCCTCATCCTCGTGTTATACACTTTCTCCAACAAAGCCACATCTATTCCAGCAGGGCAGTGGGGAAATAAGTAATTTGATATAAATTGATATCAAATTGATGTCTAAATACTGCCATTCACTGGGACATGCATAGTCAAATCACCACATTGGGTAACAGCAAACTAATCTTGAAACACTTCCACTTGCAGCAGTAACAACAACAACAAAAAGTGGGAAAAAGGGTATATCCAATTAAGTCACTATCTTCTCTACTAATATGAATTACACCCAACCTTCTCAAAGGTACTTTACTTCCCAGGGATCTCAAAAGTAAACACCTGCTTCTCACAGTGATTTAGAAAGTCCTTTTCTGGAAAGAAAGACAAATGTGTAACTATCCCAGCAGATTTTATTACAGTCAAGGTTGGACTATCTACATCTTAATACACCAATTCCAATCTTCATTGGTTATAAATCTTTGTCCAAATATACTGTAAGGAGTAGTTATTCAGTAGAAAATATTAGTGTGGTGTCTGAATCTATAAAACATAAAGACAAGTCAGAGACATTCACGAAGAACTGTAAAGTTCAATAATTAACAGAATTTATGCTAGCACTTCCTTAATATCAAATTACTAATTGCCCACCTGTCTGCTCCTGTGCTGTGTGACTTTTCCTATGGAAACACAAGACAAACAGGTCTATTCACCCCAGAAAGAAAACCCACGACAGACCAATGTAACAACTACACTGAAGTCCAATTTGGTGAAACAATGATTTTTTAATGGAGTTCTAACATGAACTGTTGATAGTGACTTGTGAGAGAAGGGGTGACTCAAAATCTGCAGCATTACAGAAAAGTTCCACGCTCACTCCCAACACAGATGACAAACATGGAAGTTAAAACCTTGGAGCTCACTGCACAATTTGCAGGAAGTTTGAGGTGTCTAAGAGACCTTCTTCCTACAGTTCTCTGGGTTAGCATCTATATTTCTAGTAATCATTTACTGACTGTAAAGCTGGGAGGAGCCTTGAGAATTTTCCAAGATTCTCCTTTTCCAGACACGAAATTGTGTTTATTTCTTTGAGTCTTTTGAACCTGCTCCTCTGTCTTTTGAACAATGGTTTATTGGGAAGAAATTATACAACATCCCAGAAAAACAAACTTCAGTGGGCATCAACTTCATATCACAAAATATATCAATATGCCCCATTTCTAGTTTTAAAAGGATAACATATTTTAAGTACTCTGTTTCAGATAAATGAAAATCCCTAGATTTGGCTGAAGGTTTATAATATTAACTTCTCACAAAATTGAATTTAATATGTAGAAGAAATAGTATCTCAAGCTCTCATCTATAATTAATACTTAATTATTATTTTGATAATTAGGGTAATTTTCAAATCGACGAATACACAAACTATACTGCCTGGTCTGAATTGGGATTCTTGCAGTCACCTAATAGAGACACTAGATACTTTGCTTTTCATAACCTGTTCCACTGCCTGAAAAGGGACTCAAATTACGTGGAAATGTATCTGAAGCTTCTGAAGTGCCGACTGATCCAGAGCAACTGCTAAGAACACATCCTATCCTTCTGCCCAATGATGGTTCTCGACCATGGACTTTATGCAAAGTACATGAGTATAATATAATGGCTTTGTTTTTTAAGAGTCAAAAATTAAAAAAATATTAAAAAAACAGATCAAAGTTTCTCAAAATATCTTTTGCTGATTTAATAAAAAGTTCACTAAAACATTGATGAGTTCTTATGAAAAATGCACAGATATCAGAAGTTACGCTGGCAAATGATGTCCTTTCCAACTTTAGAATTACAAAATGTTACATGAATGACATTGTTAAAAGCAATGAATGATGTTGCTATGAATCAGCCCATCTATATTCTATAAACATGGTGTTCTTGAGCCACATTATGAAAGATGGCCACTCTCTGCCACCTGACATTTGTGGCATATCCACAAACAACTGAATTACAGTGCAACTGTACTATCTTCAAGCACTGTAATATTTTCAAAACATCTTAAATATGAGGATATCAACATGAATTTCACTACAACATTCTTTAACCCCAATCCTTTAAATTCTCATCTTTTTTAACCTTCTTAGATATAAAACAAGTGGTCTACACACTCTTGGTCTAAACAGTGATCTTAGTTTCAACTTTATCTCCTTCATTAGTTGCAAAGCTGTTATTCTCTGATGCTTCAAGTCACAAGGTTAACAAAGCTAGCATGATCAGTTCCTACAATGTTTCTTCTACTTCCTTTTCCCAGTTTTCTTGTTTTTCTTTTCATGCTTTGGATCCTCTCTAGCTCAGATCTTTAAAGGTAGTGTGCTTGTCAGGTGGTTTTATGACACATTTTGTACATGGATTTTGCAAGGATTTGTAGACAATGGGAGCTAGCCCAGCCAACATCCTCATCTGTCAGTTGCTCTTGTTTCTTGGATACAAGCAATCTGCCAACAAATTCTGATATATTCTAGCCTTCTTTGCAGCAGAAAAATATATTGAAATTCAATCAAAGCTTATATATGGGACATTTTCTGTTAATACTATGAAATGTTACTCTGCTTCCAGTATAGATTTCTTCCATAAATTGGGGCACATATCTAACACAGAGCATGGTATTTAAAGGGGTAGATTTGCCAATAAAAAACACTTTAATTTTGTAAAATATGTTCATTTGTGGAGAGCCATGGACATTGTACAAGAGCTGATAAGAAATAGTTTAAAATATACATAGTGTAGTAACTACTCTTTAATTAGTTTATTTCCTATTCCTCTGATAAAATACCTTGACAAGAACACATTAAGGAAAAAGGAGTGTGTTTGGTCTTTCAAATAGAAATGGATAGAGTCCATCATGACAGGGAAGGAGAGTATGACAGTAGAACCCTAGTACTGCCTGATCCCATTTTCATCCTCACACAGAGAACAAAAGTTCCAGCAAACAGATTCAAAAAAAAAAATCACATGACCACTCAGTAGGTACAGAATAACTGTAAGGTAACTTTCAACATTCCTTCCTAAAATACAAATAAAATAAATGGGAAAGTAGAGGTAATAGATATAAAAAGAACATACCTCGACATAAAAGAGGCCATATCTGAGAAATATATACCAGGTAAATGAGATCAAATTATACTTTCTCAAAATAGTGAAGAAAATCATGGTGTTCATTTTCTCAACTCTTATTTAATATAATGCTTGAAGTCTCTGACAAAGCATTAAGACAAGAGAAATATGAAAAGTTAAAGATAAATTAACCTGAGAAGATGGATTGCTGCTATCCCTTGCACAGAAGTGTTTCAATTTCATGTAGTCCCTTGGTCATCTGTGGAGACAACAACATATTTGATTGTAGTCCATTTGAAAAATCCTTTCACACTGCATATAATTTGAAATATTGTCTCTACCAGTTTCAGAATTTCTTGCCTTCAATTCATGAAGGTGCTTGATCCACTTAAAGTCAGTTTTGTACATAGTGAATAAATCAGTCAGCAGGCAGAACAACAAGCCTACAAATGGGAAGTAATTTTTGTAAACCATACCTCTAAGAAAGGAGGTTTATATCTAAAATATAAAAACAATTCCAAAACTTAACAGCAAAAATAGATTATCCAATCAATACATGGTGAAATGAACTGGGCAGATAGTTATCAATAGGATAAATGAAGATAATCAAATAATTTTTTAAACTTTAAGCATTATTACACAAGAGAAAAAAAGTAAAAACTGATTTAATAGTCACTACCACCCCAGCACAAAGACTATCCTGTAGATCACAAAAGCTGGTGAGGATTTAACTTAAGGATAATATATATGGGGCTGGTGAGAACACAAGCTGATACAGCCACTATAGAAATCACTATGGAATATCTCAAAAATATTAAACTAGAAGTACCACAGGGCCTAGCTACACTACTTATGTAAATATTCTGAAAGAATTGTAAGACAGCACACCACAGAGATACTTGCATATACATGTTGTTGTTGTGCTCTTCACAGTATACAAGGCACACACCCACAAACAGCCTATGACAGTAGTTCTCAAACTTCCTAATGCTTCAATCTTTAAATACAGTTCCTTGTATTGTGGTGACTCCCAACTGTAAAACTATTTTTTTTTTTTACTTCATAACTGTAATTTTACTACTATTAAGAATGGTAATGTAAATATCTGATGTGCACAAAATCTGAAATGCAACCCCAAAAGGTTTACAACCTAGAGGTTATATTGAACTTTTATTCAGCTATAAAGAAGGACGAAATTAGGTCTTTTGCATAGAAATCTATGGAAGTCAAGAATATGTTAATAGAAGCAATCCTGCTGCTAAGCCAGTTTCAGAAAGAAAGGCATTAGTCATTTGTCTTCTTATGAAAGGCCCAGATAAATACACTTGTAAGACAAAAAGGAATAAAAGGAATAATGAAACACAAGAAAGAGCCCTTATGGAGTTGGGAGAAAAAGAAAAGAGAAGGTAATAAGTGAGAGTCAAAATAGTATCACATTTTCTCTCAAATATAGAATGTAGATTTTACTCTTTCTCTATCTCTGTGTGCCTCTGTCTCCGTACGTCTTTGTGAGGGTGTTCATGTGTTATTGTGTGTGTGTGCATGTGTGTGTGTGTGTGTGTGTGTGTATGTGTGTGTGGGGGATGGGTTATGAAAACACAAATGTGATGACTGGGAGTAGGGATGGATTCAGAGAGATATGGAAAACAGGAAGAAGAGAAGGTAATATTGGGAAAAAGACAAACAAGTTATGGTAACATATGCATCAAAATGCTATGCAATGAAAACCAAAATTAGTATCCAAACTAAAAGAAAGAAAAATATAGTAGTCAAGATCTAAGAACACAATGGAAATTAAAGTGCACAGGTGAAATAATATCAGTTGAAACATCATTCACAAGGCCTGCACAAGCTTAAGCCAGACAAAGTGCCAGTGTTAATAGAAGTGGGCAAAAATTTTCACCCCTAGATAAGAATCTATTGTTAACTGCTGAGAGTCAATTTTCTTTAAGGGTGTGGACTTGGTAGACTGATCATCCTCTGTTAGAAGGCCATACACCAAAGAGTATATAAGCAACAAAACTGTGTTGGACTAGCTAGAAAGAAATAAGAAGACAAAAAGCTGGATGTGTATGGAAGGGTGGGTGTGAGTCTGAGAGATTGGGGAGTTAATGAATGTTATCAAAACACATTGTATAAAATTCTCAAAGAACTAATTTAAAAGAAGAAAGGGAGCATTCCATATAATTATTACTTTTGTAAAAATGTTAAAAGGTTCATTATTATTATCTGATAAAATAGACCTCCAAAAATTGTTATAGATAAAGAAGGCAAAAGAACATTATTAACTTTACTATCAGTTACTGTTCTATTGCTGTGAAGAGACAATGACCAAGACAACTCATAAAAGAGAGCATTTAATTGGGGGCTTGCTTATAGTTTCAGAGGGTCAGACCATTATCATTGTGGTGGGGGCATGGTGAGAGTATCATGAAACTCATGATGCTGAAGCAGTGGCTGTGAGTTACATCCTAATCTGTAGGCAGTAAGGCAGAGAAAGAGGCAGACAAAGAGAGAGAGAGAGAGAGAGAGAGAGAGAGAGAGAGAGAGAGAGGGAGAACGGGACGTAGTGAGTGGGAGAGACAGAGACAGATTTTGCCAGGCATGGGCTTTTAAATTTTCAAAGCCCACTTTCAGTTACATTCTTCTTCCAACAAGGCCATGATTTCTAATCCTTCTCAAATAGTGCCACTACCTTGTTCTTAAACATCCATTATGCTGTGCTACATAAAATCTCATACTGGTGTTGGGTTTTGTGGAGTGGTCCCAGGATGGCCCTTCCTTCAGTCTCTGCTCCATTGTTCCTTTCACCATGAGGTGTTTGCTGACAGGAACCTGGTATGGCTGTTGCCTGGGAGGTTCTGCCATCACCTGACTAATGCAGATGCAGATGTTTGCAGCTCACCATCAGACTGGGAACTGGTGGAAGGACCAGAAGAGTGGAGGGGAATTGCAACCCCATAGGAAGAACAGTGTTGGCTGGGCAGACTACCCAGTGCTCCCAGGAACTAGACCACCAACCAAGGAGTATACAGGGAGAGATCCATGGCTCCAAATACATATGTAGCAGAGGATGGCCTTCTCTGACATCAGTGGAAGGGGAAGCCAATGGTCCTGTGGAGGTTTAATGCCCCAATGTAGGGGGATATTGGAGCAGTGGGGGGGAGTGGGTAGGGGGTGAGGGAACACCCACATAGAGGCAAAAGGGATTATGGACAGGGCAGATGGGATGAGGAGAGTTGTGGAGAGGTAACCAGGAAGGGGGATATCATTTGAGACATAAACAAATGGAAGGATTAATAAAAAATTAATTTTAAAAGAGAATAAACAAATCATACTGGTGACTGAAGCAAAAGTTGGTAAAAAGAAATTATCTAGGTCAGTAACAGATTCTGCTTAATGGAGATTTCTTCTCAAAGCATCACTAATGGTATGGGTATACCCTTCTACAAAACTCTAAGAGTCTCATAGACATGAGATATGTGGCTGTTGAAAGTAAAAAATTAAACATTCCATGCACAGAACTCCTAGTTAGAGGGCTGTAATTCTTTCAAACCAGAAATGTTGTGTTCTAATCATTTCCCCCATAAACCAACCTCCGATGCACCAAATTTCATAGAAAAGCATACTAATGGAATTTAAAACACAGATTAACATGTACCTAATAATAAGAGATTTCAACAACCCCATTTTTCTAATTAATTGGTCATCTGCACAAACCATAGAGAAATTTCAGAATTAAATGAATCCTTATTTCAAACGATCTTAAGAGATATCTACAGAATATTTCACCCAAATGTTAGAGAAAATGCATTCCACTAAGCAGCATATGAAAGTTTCTTTAAAATAGAATGCATGCTTGATCACAGGGTAAATCTTAACAAAACCAGAGCAATTTTAAAAAATTCCATGTATCCGCCCCTTCCGCCTGTACCTTTTTGCTAGGGCACACTGCTAGCCAGTCTACTTTCCTGAAGACACTTCCTGAGCCATCCCAGATCACTGCATTCAGAGCAGTCAGGCATCTGACACCACAGCCTGAGGTATCCCAGGAGATCTGCTGCACACAGGACAACTGGGCAACTGATCACCAACTTGTCTGATCCCTTGAAGACATCATAGCTTGAAGTCATCCCAGGAAACCCCTCTGTACACAGGGCAACTGGGCAACAGACACCACAGTCTGAAGACCTCCTGGGGGCTCTGTGACATGCAGGGCAATCGACCTGACAGACTGAAAGACTCCTTGGAGTTCTGCTGCACATAGGAAAACAGAAACCACAGTCCGTAGGGCCCCTGGAGAACATTTTCACACAGAACAATAGCTTAATTCTCCTCTGAAGACCCAACAGCTTGAAGGCCTCCCAAGAGAACTACTACAGTCAGGGCAACAGATCAGCAGCTTCTCTGCCCCCTGAAGAGCCCCCAGTTGGAAGACCCCACAGGTGGTCTGCTACAGCCAGGGTTTCAGGCCTACTAGGAGACCTAAAGCAACCCAGGAACAGACTCCAGACAGAGGCAAATACCAGGAATAACTAGATGGTGAGAGGCAAGTGCAAGACCTTAAGTAACAGAAGCTAATATATGTGGGCATCATCAGAACCCAGTTCTCCCACCATAGCAAGCCCTGAATACACCAACACACCTGAAAATCAGGAAGTTGACCTAAAATTCTGTCTCATGAAGATAATAGAGTCCTTTAAAGAAGATATAAATAACTCACTGTAAGAAATACAGGAAAACATAGGTAAACAAGTAGAAGCCCTTAAAGAGAAAACAAACTCCTTAAAGAAATATAGGAAAACAGAATCAAACAGGTGAAAGAATTGAATAAAGCAGTCCATGACCTAAAAGGGGAAGTAGAAACAATAAAGAAAACACAAATGGAGGCAACCCTGGAAATGGAAAACCTAGGAAAGAGGTCAGGAATTACAGATGTAAGCATCATCAGCAGAATATAAAAGATAGAAGAGAGAATCTCAGGTATAAAAGATACCTTAGAAGAGATTGATACAACTGTCAAAGAGTATTCAAAATATTAAAAACTCCTAATCCAAAGCACCCAGGAAATTCAGAACACAATATAAAGACCAAATCTAAGAATAACCAGAAAAGAGGAGAATGAAGATTCCCAGCTCAAAGGACCTGAAAATGTCTTCAACAAAATCATAGAAGAAAACTTACCCAACCTAAAGAAAGAGATAACCATAAAGGAACAAGTAGCCTATAGAACAGCAAGTAAATGAAACCAGGAAGGAAAATCCTCTTGACACATAATAATCAAAACACTAAATGCACAGAAAAAAGAAAGAATATTACAAGCTTCAAGGGAAAAAGGCCAAGAAACATACAAATGTAGACCTACCAGAATTACACCAGATTTCTCAACAGAGACTATGAAAGCCAGAAGAGCCTGGTCAGAGGTCAGGCAGACTAAAAGAGAACACACATACCAGCCCAAGCTACTATACCCAGCAAAATTCTCAATCCACGTAATGGAAAAAAAAAATAATCCAGGAGAAAACCAAATTCAAACACTATCTATCCACCAATCCAGCAATACAGAGGATCCTGGAAGGGAACACCAGCACATGGAATGTACCTACACCAAAGAAATCACAAGATATTAAGCATCTCATTCAAAGTCAAAAGTAGAGAACCACAAGCACATACAGTCACCTACAAAAACAAGCATACCAGGAACCAGCAGTCATCTGTCTTTAATATCTCTCAATATTAAAGGATTCAACTCACCTATAAAAAGACATAAGCTAACAGACTTGATACACAAAAAAGATCCAGAATTTTGTTGCATAAAAGAAACACACCTAAATAACAAAGACAGATACTATCTCAGAGTGGAAGGATGAAAAAAGCTCTTCAAAGTAAATGGTTCCAGGAAACAAGCTGGAGTTGCCATCCTAATATCCAATAAAATAGAGTTTCAACCAAAAGTTATCAAACATGATGAGGAAAGACACTTCACATTCATCAAAGGAAATATCCAAGAGAAAGTCTCAATTGTAAACATCTATGCCCAAAATACAAGGGTAGCCACATTCATAAAACAAACCTTACTAAAGCTCAAAACACACATTGAACCTCACACAATAATAGTGGAGGACTTCAACACCCCACTCTCAGCAATGGTCAAGTCACTGAAACAGAAACTAAACAGAGACACCGTGAAACTTATAGAGGTTATGAACCAAATGGATTTAACAGATATCTACAGAATATTTTACCCTAAAACAAAAGAAAACACCTTCTTCTCAGCACCTCATAGTACCTTCTCCAAAATCGACCAAAATTGTCACAAACAACCATCCACCAATAGAAGAATATTGAAATAATCCCACGCTCCCTATCAAATCACCACTGCCTAGGGCTGGTCTACAATAACAGCAAAAACATACACATGGAAACTGAACAACTCTTTACTCAATTACAATTTGGTCAGGGAAGAGATAACAAAAGAAACTAAAGACTTCCTGGAATTTAATGAAAATATTCACACATCAAACCCAAACTTATGGGACACAATGAAAGCAGTGCGAAGAGGAAAATTCATAGCACTACATGCTCTGGTAAAGAAACTAGAAGATCTTACAGTAGCAACTTAACACCATATATGAGAGCTCTAGAAGAAGAAGATGAAGATGATGAAGATGAAGAAGAAGGAGGAAGAGGAGGAGGAGGAGGAAGAGAGAAGAAGAAGGAGGAGGAGGAGGAGGAGAGGAGGAGGAGGAGGAGAGGAGGAGGAGGAGGAGGAGGAGGAGGAGGAGGAGGAGGAGGAGAAGAAGAGGAAGAAGCAAACACACCCAAGAATAGAGGGTAGGAAACAGTCAAACTCAGGGCTGAAATCAACCAAATAGAAACAAAGAGAACAATACAAAGAATCAATGATACCAAAAGCTAGTTCTTTGAAAGAATTAACAAGATAGATAAACCCCTAGCCAAACTAAGTTAAGGGCCTAGAGGCAATATCCAAAGTATCAAAATCAGAAATGAAAAGAGAAACAGAACAACAGAAACAGAAGGAATTCAAAACAATCATAAGATCCTACTACAAAAGCCTATACTCAACAAAACTAGAAAATCTAGATGACATGGAAGGTTTTCTAGACAGATATCACATACCAAAGTTAACTCAAAAGCAGATAATCTATCTAAATAGGCCCATAGCCCATAAAGATATAGAAAAAGTCATTAAAAACTGCCCAACCCAAAAAAGTGCAGGGTCAGATGGATTTAGTACAGAATTCTACCAGACCGTCAAAAAAGACCTGATACCAATATTCCTCAATCTATTCCACAAAATAGAAACCAAAGGAAAACAATCTAATTCATTCTATGAAGCCACAATTACTCTGACACCTAATCCACCCAAGGGCCCAAGCAAAAAGGAGAACTTCAGACCAATCTCACTTATGAATATCAATGCAAAAATACTCAATAAAATTCTTACAATCTGAATCCAAGAACACATCAAAGCCATCATTCAACACAATCAAGTAGGCTTCATGCCAGAGATGCAAGGTTAGTTCGATATATGAAAATCAATTAAAGTAATTCACTATATAAACAACTCAGAAAAAAATTCACATGATCATCTCCTTAGATGAAGAAAAAGCATTTGACAAAATATAGCAACCCTTCATGTTAAAAGTATTGGAGAGATCAAGAATTCAAGGCCCATACCTAAACATAATAAACAATTTACTACAAACCAACAGCCAAAAACAGATTAAATCAGAGATACTTGAAGCAATCCCACTAAAACTGGGGACAAGACAAGGATGCCCATTCTCCCCATATCTATTCAATGCAGTACTCAAAATGCTAGCTAGAACAATAAGACAACAAAAAGAGATCAAGAGGGTATTAATTGGAAAAGAAAAAATAAAGGTTTCACTATTTGCAGATAATATGGTAGTATCTATAAGCAACCACAAAAATTCTACCAGAGAACTTCAGCTGATAACCAACTTCAGCAAAGTTGTCAGATATAAAATTAACTTAAATAAATCAGCAGACTTCCTTTATACAAATGATTAACAGGCTGAGGAAGAAATTAGGAAAATAACTCCCTTCACAATAGCCACAAATAATATAAGATATCTTGGAGTAACTCTAGCCAACAAGTGAAAGACCTGTATAATAACTTCAAGTCTCTCTCAAGAAAGAAATTTAAGAAGATCTCAGAAAATGGAGAGATCTCCCATGCTCATGGATTAGCAGAACTAATATAGTAAAAATGACCATCCTACCAAAGGCAATCTACAGATTCAATGAAATTCCCATCAAAATCCTAACACAATTCTTCAAGGACATGGAAAGAGCTATTCTCACATTCACCTGGAAAAGCAAAAATCCCAGAATAGAGAAAACAATTCTTAACAATAAAAGAATGGCTGGGGGAATCACTATCCATGACCTCAAGCTTTACTACAGAGCATTAGTGATAAAAGTTGTATGGTATTGGTACAGAGACAGACACATTGATCAATGGAATAGAATTGAAGACCCAGAAATAAAACCACACATTTAGTGACACTTGATCTTTCACAAAGAACCCAAAAATATACAATGGAAAAAACAGAAAGCATCTTCAATAAACGATGCTGGTCTAAATGGCAGTCTGTATGTAGGAAAATGAAAATAGACCCATATTTTTCACCTTGCACAAAATTCAAGTCCAAGTGGATCAAGGACCTCAACATAAAACCAGATACACTGAATCTAATAGAAAAGTAAGAAAGGAAGGAAGGAAGGAAGGAAGGAAGGAAGGAAGGAAGGAAGGAAGGAAGGAAGGAAAAGAAAGAAAGAAAGAAAGAAAGGAAGAAAGAAAGAAAGAAAGGAGCATTGAACTCATTGGCACAGGGGGAAATTTCCTAAACAGAACTTTAATGGCTCATGGTCTAAGATCAAGAATTGATAAATGGGACCTCATGAAATTGGAAAGCTTCTGTAAGGCAAAGGACATAGTCAATAAGACAAATTGGCAATCTATAGATTGGGGAAAAAATCTTCACTAACCCCACATCTGATAGAGGGCTAAAATCCAAAATGTATAAAGAACTCAAGAAGCTAACCACCAAAAAACCCAAATAACCTAATCAAAAAATGGGGAATAAAACTAAACAGAGAATTCACAACAGAGTAGGGAGAGGGACCTTATAGAGCCCACCTCCAGCAGAAAGACAGGAAAGTGAGGGAAGGGGTTGCCATCCCACAGTCAAAACTCTGACCCATAATTGTTCCTGTCTGAAAGAACTTCAGAGATGGAAATAGAGAGGAACCTGAGAAAAGGTCCAGCAGCAGGCCCAAAATGGGATCCAGCTCAAGGGGTTGTCCCAAGGCCTGACATTATTACTGAGGCTAAGGAGCACTTACAAAATGAGAACTAGCATGACTGCCCTCTGAAAGACTCAACAAGCAGCTGAAAGAGTGAGATGAAGATATTTGCACCCAACCAATGGACAAAAGCTGCTGAGCCCTGTAGTTGAATTGAGGAAAAGCTGGAAGAAGCTGAGGAGGACAACCCTGTAGGAGAACCAGTAGTCTCAATTAACCTGGATCCCTGAGATCTCTCAAACACTATACCACCAACCAGGCAGTATACACCAGCTGATATAAGGCTCCCAACACATATACAGCAGAGGACTGCCAGGTCTTGGTTCAGTCAGTGAAGAAGCACCTAACCCTCAAGAGACTGGAAGGCCCAAGGAGTTTAGAGGTCTGGTGAGGTGGTGCTAGGGGGTTGGGGACATCCTTGAGGAGACAAGGGTCCAGGAAGAGGTATGGGTTGTGTAACAGTCAGAGGGAGGACCGGGAAGGGAATAAAATCTGGAGTGTAAATAAATAAATAAATGATTTTTTTTAAAATTCCATGTATCCTTTCTGTCTGTTATCTAATACTTCTTAAAATCTAATACTGACACTTTGCTAGACATATAATTCCTAACTACATTATAAATAAAATCCTTGTATCCACATAAAAAACTGGGTGTGGCTATGTGTACCTACAACTCCTGAGGTGTGAAAGTGGAGACAGGATGACTACTGGGGCTTGCTGGTCACCAGATTCACCAAGAGACCTTGTCTTTAGGGATTAAGTCTAGAGAGTGATAGTGCGGGACAGCCAGCATGCTCCTTGGACTGCTTCATGTGTATGCAGAGATGTACATATGTGTGAACACACACACACACACAAACACACATACACACATACACACACACACAATCAATCAATCAATCAATCAATCAATTAATCAAAATGAAAGAAACTCTGCTAACAATGGATGTACTGCTGGGACACAGGAAGTATCTCAGAATTGGAAAGCATTGTCTAAGGGTGTAAAATGTCTGTTCAACACAATGTATTTGGAGAAAATGAAAGTCTGTGTGGGTGAACATTGTTCATGCAACCCTGGGTTTTTTCAACAGATAGATTTGACAGATAAAATGTTAGTGCCAAAAGGGACAGTTTGGGGTCAATCATAGAAAGCCAGCAGAAGTGGCAGGGTAGATTAGATAAATTCAGTTCTTGGTCCACATTCACCACTTGTCAGGCCAGGAACTGTAAACTGTCCCAACTAGAAAGATCTTTGGCACTGTACAATTACCCTACAAAGCTAATGTCTAGTGAGAACTGGTAGTATGTTGCCAAACCTCAGTAACATAATTGCTTCCTATCTATCTTGTTCTAACCAAAATTGCTTTTTGATTCGAAAAGTGATGAAATCATTTGATACTTTGTTGGAACTTGCTGCCCTATTTTAGTATTTCCCTAGATAATGAGTATTGATCCTGAGTTGCATGTTTGTGGAGTCAGCCTTCTGAGTTCCTACCTACCATCTGTAAAAATTTGAATTGCACAATGTTAGCATCTAGTGTTTCACAGATTGTAAAAATAGTCTGGAAAAGCAGACAGTACTACAAATTTGAAAGAAGGTTCTAGGCACAGAGAAAAAGATACGATGAAAAGGAATAAGGTTATTGAAATATCCCTATGTCTAACTTGAGGTTTCCAATGTGTTATAACAAGGAAAGTCTCCATGGATCTCCACATTACACAAGATATTGCCATTGGGGATGTGCCAAAATAAAAGGCAAGAGACTTTCTGAAGACACGGTATGTTATCTCTACAGCAGATGATATACAGGGCTAGGATTGACTTGTAAACTCCAACTATGCTGGCTGAATCCCATAATGCCAGAAAGCACTCAGTTTGTGATTTAAGTGATGTCTAAATGAACCTAATCAAATTTATGTTAACACAATATCCACAATATTATGTGACTACTCATTCAAGAATGGTATAACTGTTACGAGTACATAACAGTTTACTTTCTGATTGGTTTTCCATGTAATTCGAGTGGACAGAAATCATACTAGTACTATAAGCCTGACTGAAAATCTGTGGTTAGGGATGCCCTAGCATCTGACCGAATTGTCGTCTTAACATCCATATTTACATCCATGAATTGCTCATTACTGTTTAGAGATGAGCAGTTTACAGCATTCCATGGATATTAGCAGATTCATAAAAGTTGCACTGCTGAGAATAAATAATTGGTACAAGGAAAGGTTGCCAAATACATAGTAAATCATCAAATACTTGTATTACCCCCATCCTACCAAAAGGGAACATTGCAGAGAAGTTCACACAAAAATAAAATAGCCAGAATGAAGAAGAGGATGGAATGTTGAAAAATAGCTACTCTCCTCTGGCTGTTGATTCTGACCTAACCATGGTCTTGTAAGTAAACCATTCTCCTCAAAGTGAGCCCAGTCACTATACTTTAGTACCAGCTAGGCTCAGATAGAATGTTTGCTTTGGTGTGATCAGTCTCCTATCTGGGTTGAACTGACATTTGTTCATGCCTCACCCAAAGAAATAAACAAAATGGTTAAAGAATTTTATAACATTTTATCTAAGAAATGATTTGCAAAAGTATATAATAAATACTCAGATTTAGAGCTGACACAAAGGGGGCTTCTCCTTCTCTGAGAGACATGCCAAAATTGCCTTAATTGAACTGATGTCGAAATAGGGTGTTATGGCATATAGTAGGTAGAAAACAAAGTTGTATCTATATAACTTCCAATACACAGGGCAGCTGCTGAACATCTCAGGAAGGCAATATTGATAAAATTGCAAGATTTATCTGGAATGAACATACAAGAATCTAGGAGTCAATCCATAACAACTTTGATACAAAGAACTAAGTCTTTTCTATAAGGTGTTTGTCTTGAATCAACCTAGTAAAATTTTCGATTCTGAAATCTCACATAGACAGCACCAGTGGATGTGTGATTTAAACTGCTTTGGAAATTTGTTCAAGCCAAACAACATTTCAAAAGAATGGCAAACTGCTATCTATTTGCCTTTATTTTTGGATAATATTTACCCAAAAGGGAAATAATAACAGCCTTAAGATTATTTTATAAAATTGAATACTGAATCTATCAAGTATATCTGTGAATATCCTGTGAATATCTCTCAAATGAGAAGACACTGTATATAAAATGAAATTAGAGAGACACTTTGGGTTAGGAAAGTTAAAAGTCTATAATATGTACTATCTAACATGCTATTTTGTTTTATGGTTAAAAGTATTACTTATATAAGTTTTAGGAAATGTATTTATATCAAGTGTATTCAATTTTTTTAATTTATTTTTTGAGTATCTCATACATGTACCAAATGAATTTCTACCAGTGTAGGCATTTTTTCCATGCAAAATTCTTTAACATTTCTGTAATTTAGTGCTGAAAATTTCCAATTGCTTTACCAAAGATTTGTGTCACTTGCAATTCTGAGACTTATTTTAGAAAAGAAATATTTCAGAATGTCACGATAGTACAACAGGTTTTTTGTTTTTTTTTTTTTAATTTGACATTTGTAGGTTTCTTCTTTCCTTGAGTGTTTAAAATAATAAGTTAGAGGTCTGAGTCTGTCCAGTTGATGAAATGTAAACTGGTAAACAAAATATCACTGACTCCTATAAAACTTTAGGGTTGGGTCTTGTATAGAAGAATAAAAGTAAATAAAATAAAAACCCTAAGACCTTTATTATGAAGGCAAAGATTTTTTTATAAGTAAAAGCAACATCTACTAGCACTGATCCTGAAGAATATAGTTCTAGTCCCTGCAATTATACAATTAAAAAAAAACATTTAATATACAGGTGAGGTGGAAAATCCATGATGTGACATTCTTGGTGATAATTATGAAGACCCAGATTATTCACAGGGTTCTTGCAATTATCAAATTAAAGAAAACTCTGAGGTTTTTGGCAAAGGATAAGTCCATGACATTACTGTGGTGAATTGACAGTTTCAGACTATGACTTCATTTTTATGACAACATTCTATCTTTATTCTAAATATTAGAAATTGTCCATCATGTTTATTTTTATTAGGCTTGAAGATGAAACAACCAGATGAACTATGATCAGAAATTTTCAACATATTAAATTATCAGTAGACAATGACTAGATTAGCATAGCTCAAACTTAAGTTTAATTCCAAATGTTTGCAAAACACAGAAATAACTCTTAAAGTAAATATAAATATGAAGAAAGACACTTTTCAAATGTTATTCTGTGGAGAAATAACTAAATACCTAACTTTGTACAAGGGTGGATATTGACTGTTTCCTTATCCTAGTCACTACAACTCAAAATTATATAGTGGAGAGCAATGAGGATAAGGCTTCCCTAGACAGCATAACTTTTTATAGTTTTAGATGAATAGACATCACAGTGACTTCAGGGACTGCCTGCTCTTCTTGGTGTTAAACCTACTTCAATGCGACAACATGAATTCCATATCCACATGTGCCAGTACCGAGGGAAACTGCCAAATGTCTCTTGGAAACTTATTTGATCTGGTTATCACCTTCTTGCAATGTATCAAAGAAATCTGTTTGGACACATACAATAAATTTGTTAGTGACTCACTTACTTCTGGCTTTCTACAGAAAAAGGCTTGATGATTGAGGTTCCAGATTCACTCCATTTTGAAGATAAGAGCCATTTTGTTTTACTGTCTATATATATATATATATTACTGTAAGATCTAAGTTTCTGTTTTTAAGTTTCTGTTTTATAAACCTGGCTTGCCCAAACCCATGAACTTCATTTGTTTTTAAGAACCATTCCTAATCAGTGACCATATAATGTTGACTGGCTTTGGAGGGATGAGTTGATCTTGTTCTTGCTTTTGTTTGTTTGCATGTTTTGAGGTTTTAATTTTTTGGGTTTTGTTTTTGTTTTTTGTTTTTTTTGTTTGTTTGTTTTTGTTTTTGTTTGTTTGTTTTTGTACATTTGGGTTTCTTTAAAATTTTCAGTACTTTCTAACTTTCTCCATTTTCTTTCATCTGTAAACCTGTTTTACAACTATTTTACTTCTTAAAACAATTCAATGTTGCTCTCTTTAACCTGACTTTAGAGGCAGAAGTAACTGAGAAGCTCTTTGTGTGCATCTAAATAAAATTTTCTTGTTTCAAATTTTGCTCAAAAATTGTGATAGTGGTCTTATTCTTGCCTAGTTGGATTTATATTTTCTGGAGGTCCCAGTGAGATAAAACCACATATCCAAATGCTAAAGTGAGATCTTTATTACAGGACTCTGAGGCTATAGGGCTGTCTCAGAAGGTGTACGCCTTGAGACATTCTAAAGCTCTGAGGTGTACTTTAGGTTTCTCAGAGTATCAGAGTGAACCAGTATGCTAAGAAAAGCAGCAAGCATTTATGAAGGTCACTCCTAGTGAGTCATAGTAATTTTCTTTGACATCTCGTTTTGTTGGGATCCTTACCTCAGTGGAGGAAACTCAGTACTCTCATATTTATGGCAAAAATCCAATGTTCCAGTACCCACCTGAAGTTCCTGGTCTGATTTTGTGTCTTGTTTGTCTTGCCTTGTAAATCTAGATTTTTGTTTCATTTTATTATCATCATCTCTTATGTTTTTTGTGTTTTGTGCTAATTTGTTTATATTGAGCTTGGAGTAACAGATCTGATGGACAGTATGGGTAATAAGACTAGCAAACCTAACAGCCTTCTAGCTTGTTTTCTAAACAATTTTGACATGTTTTGCCTCACTATAGTCAAAAGGGATTATTATTATTTTATTATCAAGAGTGATTTCAAAACATTCTGTGAAACTGAATGGCCCACATTCAAGGATGACCACCCCTAGGGGCACTTCTGATTCTCAGATAGTCTGGGCCCTTGGTAACCCAGCCACCCAGATCAGATTGGATACATGTTACCTTGGGATAAAGCAATTTCCACCCCTGACCCTATGAAAGTTTATATGTTACCCAACACAAAATGCGGCCAAGGCTTGGTTGTCAGCTGGTGGTCCCTTACAGGTAATGAGCTCTACCCAAGAGCCTCCTCTAAATCCATTCCGCATGACTAACTGGAGGAAGAATCCCTCTTCCCTCCATATAACAATCTCAACTCCCATTTCTTTCCTCACCTCAACCTCCGCTTTTGCTACCAAAAACCCCACAACAGTGGTCTTAATTTGTCCCTCTGTCTGCTTCAACCCCTATTCTGCTACTTTGTTCTTTCCTACTCCCCCTAGCTCTTCCCTAGCTCTCCCTGTCTTTTCCCCTACCCAAACCATCATTGCTCCCCAACAGATGTTTCCTGACAATATCCAACTGTGTGCCCCTTTCTCCATTTCAAATGTCTACAAGTGGAATAACCACAACTCCCCTTTCAACACTGATCCTGATTCCTTGAGTTCTCTAATTGATTCTTTTTCACTCACTTCCCCATTTGGGATGACTGTTGGGAGAATCTCTGTACCTTCTTCACTACTAAAGAGAGGGAATAGATTCTCACAAAAGCAGCTATATAGTCCCCAGAATAGCCTTAATCACTTATGATCAAAGGGTAAAGGCAATTGACTACGTTGTGTCAAGATGGAAACACCAAATGTGGCTACAATACAGAGAAAATTAGGAGGTCACTCAGTGAGTACAGCCAGGTTGATAGAAGGGATGAAATGGGCAGCCCAAATTCCTACTAACCTATCTAAGACACCATATGTGAAACATGTGAAACAGATGAATTACCATCAGTTTTCCTGGAATGTGTCCTAGATGCCTACCAGTTATACATCCCTATAGACTCAAAGGGCTGGCAATTCTCAAGGTGATTAACCTGCCCTTTTTTATTCGGTCAGTCCTGCCCAACATAGAAAAATACAAATGATGGATGGGTTTGCAGTAGAGAGCACATCATAACTATTGAAAAATAGCCTAGAAAGTGTTCATAGCAGAGATAGCAAAAATAGTATTTTGGCAAACAAACAAATGAAAAAGATGGAATAGGCCACCGTGGCTGTTGTATAAGCCCCAGCCATTTACAACTCTACTCATACACCCTATGATAAAAAGAGGAAGGTTTGACAAAAGAGACCAATGGGCTGACTGAAAAGAAATGGGCCATTTGAAGAGGGAATGCTTATGACCAAAACAGATAACCCTTCTCCCTGTCCCAAAAAAATCACCAAGAAAAAAATAAAAATTCAGTAGTTTCTTGGAGTTGTTGAATATTGCCATCTTTGGATACCTTGGTTGTCAGAAATTGCCAAACCTTGTATTTGGGGTTTAACCAACATCTGCCCAATAAGTGAGAATTATCTGCTCCTCTAAAATTCAACCCATTCCACAGAAGAAGAACCAAAAAAGCTGTTGAGCCAGGAAATTCTTACATTTTGGGCAGAGGACACTACTCATAAATTGGCCAAACATGTGCGACCCATCATAGAGCAACTAACATCTGGGGAAATGGCTATTTGAGTCAAGAAATTCTTAATCAACTTGGAAGCTGACTTAGTCAGGGTTTCTATTCCTGAACAAACATCATGACCAAGTAGCAAGTTGGGTAGGGAAGGGTTTATTGAGCTTACACTTCCATGCTGCTGTTCATAATGAAAGGAAATCAGGAGTGGAACTCAAGCAGGTCAGAAAGCAGGAGCTGATGCAGAGGCCATGGAGGGATGCTACTTACTGGCTTGCTTGCTTCTTCTGGCTTGCTCAGCCTGCTTTCTTATAGAACCCAAGACTACCAGCCCACAGATGGTACCACTCACAAGAGGCCCTTCTCCCTTGATCAGTAATTGAGAAAATGCCTTACCGCTGGATCTCATGGAGGCATTTTCTCAACTGAAACTCCTTTCTCTGTGATAACTTCAGCTTGTGTCAAGCTGGCACATAAAACTAGCCAATACAGAAGCCTTAGAAGGAATTAAGGTTCATAAGAGGTACCTCATTGAAGCAGGCATACTCCCCTACACTTTGCTCAGTCTTTTACCAAAAGATCATTAAGTTTACACTGTATTGGACATAACAGATGCATTCTTTTCCAAACCCTATCAAAATTAAGTCAGCTCATCTTTGCATGTGAGTCGGCTGACCCTGAACTGGGGATATCAGGACTCTTCATCTGGACCAGACTGCCACCAGGTTTCATAAACTCTCCTGCCATCTTCAGTGAAGCATTCAACTTAGATTTAGGACTCTTCTGCAGTAAGTACCCTGAGGTAAACTTGTTTTAATATGCGGATGATTTATTATTGCCCACTAAAGACAAAGAGGACTGCTTGAGAACCACTCACAACATTTTGGAAACTCTAGTCCACTTAGGCAATAATGTTTCTTAAAAGAAAGCTGAATTTTTCTCTCTTCCTGGTACTTATTTCAAACATGTATTGAAAGAAGGGAGAAGACTGCTGTCCCAGACACACATAGTAAGCACAATGCAAATTCCAGGTACAACTGCCAAGAAACAGGTTAGGGAGGTTTTGAGAGCTGTTGAATATTTTGGGATATCTGGATTTGCTGAAATGGCCAAAACCTTATTCTCTTTTACAGCCAGAGGCAACATTCCTTTGGATGGACTAAGGAGCATAAACAGGTCTTTAAAAATCTTAGGAGAAGCCAGGTGGTGATGGTACACCCCTTTACTACTAGTACTAGGGTGGCAGAGGCAGGTAGATCTATGAGTTCAAGGCCAGCCTGGTCTACAGGGTGAGTTCCTTGACAGCCAAAGATAAAGAAAAAAAGAGAGAAGGGGGAGAGGGAGAGGGAAAGGGGGAGGAGAGGGGAAAGGGGAGAGAGAGAGAGAGCGCGCGCGTGCGCTCTTAAAAGAGTCTTTTGTTTAGGCCTCTGCCTTAACTCTCCCAGATGTCTCTAAGTCCTTTTATCTATATGTCCATGAAAGAAAGGGCATTCCCTCGGTATTCCTGACTCAGACCTTGGGTCCCCGAAAAAGACCAATAGCTTATATACTAATGTGATGGTATTATGTAGCATCTGGATAATCTCCATGTTTCAGAGCCATTGCACCAACTGCAATTCTTTGAAAAGAAACTGAAAAACACACACTAAGCCAGACTCTTGCTGAAACAGAAACCTTGATGAGAAATACCATCAACAGGTGGATGTCAAACGTCCTTCTGACTCGGTGCCAAGTACTTCTTTGTATAAATGCAAACTGTCCTTATAAATTCCTGCCACCCTGCTTCTGGATGATGTCCCTGAGAAGCCCATCCATGACTGCCTGGAGATGCTAGCCATCATCCAAGGTATGCCTCCCAAAATGACTTTGCTCTCACCACCAGAGATGTTGCTTTTTGCACAGAGAGGCAACAGATTTGTTCAGGAAGGAACCAGATATGCAAGGTCAGTGGTGGTCACATGCCACAAAGAAACCATTTGAGCAAAAGCCTTACACAGTGGCACATACATTCAGAAAGAAGAAATAATTGCTTTGACACCAGCTTTAAGAAGGACTGAAGGATGCACCAAGGTAATCAACTACATTAACAAACACAAAGAAAAAAAAAACCACATGGTCATTTCATTAGATACTGAAAAGGCATTTGACAAAATTCAACATCCCTTAATGATAAAAGTCTTGGAAAGATCAGGAATTCAAGGCCCATACCGAAACATAGTAAAAGCAATATACAGCAAACCAGTAGCCAACATCAAACTAAATGGAGAGAAACTTGAAGCAATCAGGGACTAAACAAGGCTGCCCCCTCTCTGCCTATCTATACAATATAATACTTGAAGTTCTAACTAGAGCAATTAGACAACAAAAGGAGGTCAAAGAGATATAAATTGTAAAGGAAGAAATCAAAATATCACTATTTGCAGACAATATGATCATATACTTAAGTGACCTGAAAAACTCCATCAGAGAACTGTTACAGCTGATAAACACCTTCAGCAAAGTGGCTGGATATAAAATTAACTCAAACAAATCAGTAGCCTTCCTATACTCAAAGGATAAACAGGCTGAGAAAGAAATTAGGGAAATGACACCCTTCACAATAGTCACAAACAATATAAAGTATCTTGGAGAGACTCTAACCAAACAAGTGAAAGATAAGTATGACAAGAACTTCAAGTCTCTGAAGAAAGAAATTTAAGAAGACCTCAGAAGATGGAAAGATCTTGCATGCTTGTAGAACGGCAGGATTAATATAGTAAAAATGGCCATCCTGCTGAAAGCAATCTACAGATTCAATGCAAGTCCCATCAAAATTCCAACTCAATTCTTTGTAGACCTAGAAAGAGCAATTCTCAAATTCATTTGGAATAACAAAAAACCCAGGATACCAAAAACTATTCTCAACAATGAAAGAACTTCTGGGGGAATCAGCACCCCTGACTTCAAGCTGTAATACAGAACAGTAGTAATAAAAACTTCATGGTATTGGTACAGTGATAGACAGGTAGATCAATGGAATAGAATTGAAGACCCAGAAATGAGCCCACACACTTATGGTCACTTTATTTTTGACAAAGAAGCTAAAACCATCCAATGAAAAACAGACAGCATTTTCAACAAATGGTGCGGTTCAACGGGCAGTCAACATGTGGAAGAATGCAAATTAATCCATTTCTATTTCCCTGTACAAAGCTCAAAGCCAAGTGGATCAAGGACCTCCACATAAAACCAGATACACTGAATGTAATAGAAGAGAAAGTGGGGAAAAGTCTCGAACACATGGGCACAGGGGAAAAGTTCCTGAACAGAACACCAATGGCTTGTGCTCTAAGATCAAGAATTGACAGATGGGACCTCATAAAATTACAAAGCTTCTGTAAGGCAAAGGACACTGTAAATAGGGCAAAACGGCAGCCTACAGATTGGGGAAAGATCTTTAACAATCCTTCATCTGATAGAGGGCTTATATCCAATGTATACAAAGAACTCAAGAAGCTAGACTCCAGAGATCCAAATAACCCTATCAAAAAATGGGGAAGCAAGCTAAACAGAGAATTCTCAACTGAGGAAACTCGAATGGCAGAGAAACACCTAAAGAAATTTCAACATCCTTAGTCATCAGGGAAATGCAAATCAAAACAACCCTGAGAGTCTACCTTACACCAGTCAGAATGGCTGAGATCAAAAACTCAGGTGACAGCAGATGTTGGAGAGGATGTGGAGAAAGAGGAACACTCTTCCATTGCTGGTGGGAATGCAAGTTGATACAACCTCTCTGGAAATCAGTTTGGTGGACCCTCAGAAAAATGAACATAATACTACCTGAGGACCCAGCTATTCCACTCTGGGGCATATACCCAGAAGATGCTCCAACATGTAATAAAGACACATGTTCCACTATGTTCATAGCAGCTATATTTATAATAGCTAAAAGCTGGAAACAACCCAGATGTCCTTCCACAGAGGAATGGATACAGAATATGTGGTACATTTACACAATGGAATACTACTCAGGTATTAAAAACAATGACTTCATGAAATTCATAGACAAATGGATGGATCTTGAAAATATCATCCTGAGCGAGGTAATGCAGTCACAAAAGAATGAACATGGTATGTACTCACTGTTAAGTGGTTATTAGCCCAAAAGTTTGAAATACCCAAAAGTCACTTTGCAGCAACAGTAGAACTGAGTGTGAAGTCCCAGATGGAGGGCTTAGAGAAAGGACTGAAGGAGCTGAGGGAGTGTGCAGCCCCAGGGAGGTAGCAACAGTGGCAACTGGCCTGACCCCCAGAATACTTCTGGAGACTGATCCACCAACTAAAGAATACACATGAAGGGACCCATGGTGCTGGCCACAAATGCAGCAGAGGAGGGTCTTGTTACCTGTCAGGGGGAGGAGAGGCCCTTGGGCCTGAGGGTGTTAGATTCCCCAGTATAGGAGAATGACAAGGAGAGAAGACGAGAATGGGTGGGGAGTTGGGGGGGCTGGGTTGGAGAATATCCCCATAGTGGCAGGGGGAGGGCAGAGGGAATGGGGAGGTTCCAAAGGGGAGATCTGAAAAGGGGGAAGCATTTGAAATGTAAATAAAATATGAAAATTAAAAAGAAAGAAAAAAAAAGAACTTGTTATAAAGACACAATGTCATTTGATTACAACCTGGAAACTCCAACTGTGCTTGCTAGCTTTCATAGAATAAAATAGTCCTTTGCTGACTACTGTGATGAAGGACTCATCTGCATGATAATTCAATCCACTATCCAGTCAAAATGTAGCTTCTGGTTCAGTCATGACACAAATCTTATGGAACTAATGGACTGTTTTCTGGTTGTACCTACTGCTTTGTGTCAGCTCTTCAAAGGGCAGGAACACTGCAAATAATGTGATAGAAGGAATGTAAGAATTAAAGAAAAGGATGCAGTGTTAGAAAGCAGCCATTTTCTACTGAGTATTGCAGCCATTGTTTGAATAGTTGTAAAACAGATGATTGTGGTGGCCTATAATACAAGTTAGCAATAAAACAAAATAACAAAAGCAAAAACAAAACAGATACCAATAGATTAGTAATTGGTACTGAGTCTGATAACCCCCTCTAAAATGGTTGTCGTAAGACCTTTACCAGTGATATGAGAAATTACTTTATTCAGACCTGCAGTGGGCTCTAGCCTTAGCGGTAGTAGGCTAGAGTATATAGGAGATAAAAAATTCAGCTAACATCTGGCATCCAGTGAAGCAACTTTCCTGTCACAGTGTCCATGCCTCAGTGGTACATTTTAGAGACACAACTCTCTCAAACAAATGTCTTTAAGTAACTCCTTGCCCATGTTCCCCTAAGTCTAATCAATTCCTTCTTATACCAAACTAGGCTGTGGATGCACTATTTCTGTCCTACATGATATAAAGTGGCATTTATTCATAACTCACATCAGAAAAAAATACTGCTGAGAGCTTTCTAATAACTGCCCCAGGAAGGATCTACACAATTGCAAAGCCAGCTGTGGATTAGTGATTCTCAACAGGTAGCCTGCCTTGTCTTAGAGACTTGCCACAGTGTCTAGAGATATGTTATTCAGTTTTAATTGAAATGATATAGAGCATAATAGCTTTATAGTACCTAATTGAAAATAAACAGGGTCATTATAACTCCAATCCACAAGATGCTCTAGGACAAGAAATAATCCACCTCAGAAAAAGTCAATTTGGGGGTTGGAGTAATGATAGCTCACTGGCTAAGCACACTGGCTACTCTTCAAAGCCCTGGGTACAATCCTTAGCCCCCACATGTTGGCTCACAAGTGTTTGTAAGTCTAGTACCAGGGAATCTGCATCCCTCTTCTGATTTCCAGGGGCACTAAACACAGATGACAAACAGATATATATGCAATCAAAACAACTCTACACACAAATTAATAAAATTTAAAATAATTTTTAAAATTAAAATTTAAAATAATAAATTTAAGATAAAATATTAAAATTTAAAATAATTTTAAATATTCATCTTGCATAAATTGATTTATTTTTTTTTACTTTAAAAACAAGAAAGGGACATGTTCTGGTTCCTGAGACTTTTCTCCAGTGGACTGACAAGAATCAGCATGATGAAAATTTCAGTTCTGAAGCCTTATGTTGATGATGTTAGCAGATGTGCAACTTATGCTATTTTAATAATGTGGTTCAAACAAAACAACACTTAGAAGAAAGGCAGGCTAATGGCACTGGCCATCACCTTCTTGATAGTATTTCCAAGAAAAAAAAGAATTAGTAACAAATAAAATAAAATTGATGCTGTGGAAAATGTTAGTCTATTTGAAGTCATCTTACACTGAGTATGTCTATCAGATGACAAACGGAAACACATCTATGTAGATGGTATGAAAACCCATCCATTGTCCATCTGAAAATAGTTTTCTTGTTTGGTATACTACACAATATTGCATATTTAATTATTTGGGATATTTTACTTTAGCTATTTTTTCATGCAGAACTCATTTATTTTATGTTGGATATTTCAAAACATGGAGACACATTTATAAGTGAGAAATTACCCCAGAGCAGGCTTATTAAAAAAAAAATCCTTAAAAAGAAAAAAAGGTAAAGACCTGTTTGTGTATGTGTGGGGTGTGTGTATGTGTGTGTGTGTGTGTGTGTGTGTGTGTGTTTTCATTTTTTTAAGTTGGCCTGTTCATGTTGTTTCTTTCCTCTTGAGATGGTAAATTACTGATATGGTAAAGGTTGGTTTCTGTACATCTGATTAAAAGATAATTAATGAAAACACCATCAATCATTGCTGAAAATGTTAAGGGTGCATGCAATGCAAAGCAGAGAAAGTAGCTAAAAACCAAATTCCAAAGGTCTGTCTTATTTTGTATCAAAGACAAATGTTACTCTGTAAAAGAAATGGAAGCAACCTCAGGGAACAATAAACCTTATGACTGCAGATGTGATTCTTGCTGCACAAACACTGTGAGGGTCATAGGTCTATGCATTCGTACTGCTGAGACTCCAGTCTACAGTGCTGCAAGTCTGCCTCCATCAACAGGAACAAGACAGTGAATCATCATTTAACCTCTGTAAGCTAGCTTAGCAACATGGTTTTATGACGATTATGAAGCCCCAGTTCACTCAATGGGTTACTGTAACAAAATAATATAAAACTTTTAGCAGAGGGAAAAGTCCATGGGGTTACAATGGTGAGCTGGCAACTCCAGGCTGAGCATCATGTTAATGATGGAATGCTCTTCATTTTCAGTGTGAGGAATCAAGCAAGTATGTGTTGATTCTCATTAGGCATGATGATGAAGCACACACATGAATTGTGTTGACCTTGTTACACAACAGTGTAACATACTAATATTGGATATTGATTTTTTAAAAAACTAGTAAGTCTAATGAATAAAAATTTCACCAAATATAAGACATTGAACTATCTGAAAAAAAAATGACTTACATACCCATACTCAGAATTAATGTCATTTTCAAATGTTTGTGAGTAATAGAAGTACTTTAGTGAACATACCCAAAACCTAAGCAGTCACCCATTTTTTAAAGTGGACATTCATGTAACTACAATTTTTTAACTAAAATATCATAGTGATTTATGGTTACCTTCTTGCCCTAGCTGGAAAGTGACACCATGTGCAACAGCATCCATGGAAACTAAATAGGGCTGCCTAGACAGAGTGAGTCATTTCTCCACACAAATGGATCGTCTCGGTGATTCTTTGCTTTACCAGAGGGTTCCTGGTGCTGTTGCTATCAAAGAAGAAGAATAGGACCTCTGTGTTCTTATATCATGGCAAATGAGCACTTCCAGTTAATACTCAGAAACCCATTTGACCATGCATACATCATATCTGATTCCTATTTCAGAAACGTTCAGTACTTTTGTAAGCATGAACTTCTGACTTCTTCCCAGAAGGAGACTTCCTGTGAATGATTGGGCTGTACTACAGTGAAAAAGCTTCCCTGGAATGAATTAAAATTAGTTCAACAATATTGGGAGTAGGTAAAAGCAAGAATAGTAGCTTTTCAGAAAACCCCAAAGCAAGGAGTCATTATCTGAAGAAACTGAGATCATGGGTTTAGGATTACAGAAAAGAGTTTGTTTATAATTGAAATCAGTCCCTCGCTTCCCAATGAAGGCTCTTAAGACTAGATGGTGTCTGCTTTAAGGTAGGTTCAGGAGACAACAGCAGATGAAGTCACCAAAACAACAATGAGCATGCCACAGGACTCAAGGAGTCTAATAAATACATATTCATATCATCACCTTTAATCACTTCTTTTTTTATTTCACATTCTTGATTGGAAATCCTTTAATTTCTCTACATCCCCACAATCCATTAGACTTTCATAACTTTGCTGATTATTTAAATGTAAGTTCTTTAAATTGGAATAATGATAATTAAAATAATATATTTGTGAAAATATATTCAAATATTGCTTAATGTGCAATATTAAATATAATTTTGTTTTCATTTTGCAGTATTTCCTAAGATAGCATTTATTTTTATGTTTGAATCTTTTACAATCAACACAATTATATTCCAGCATTAAAATGACCTGGGCATGGTTAACATATATATTCAATAGTAAATGTAAGAAAATATAATTTTATGCCTAATTTAATCCAACAGGAATCGAGAAATTGATGAAGTAGGTAGATACATAGTATAGTATTGGACTCAAGTCCCAGAGAAAGGCTTTCTTTTAACATGGTTTTTGTAGTATTTCTGTTTTAAATGCTTAATTTCCAGACCTTTTAAAATGAAATAAAAGAAAGTCAAGTAGTAGAGTGGTGAAGAAGCTGGAAATGCTCTCACAAATCAAATGAGAAACAGAAGACAAAGAATCACTTTATTAATTCCTTAATTTCAGACGTAATGAAGTGCTCACTTTTCAGAGGTCCACGTAGATCAGACACAACAGCACTCTGCTTATCAATCAACTGATTCAGTTTTCATACTTTAAGCAGTTGAACCTTTCACCATATCCAGGGTAAATTGTATGCTTTCAGCTCAAAGTTCCAGTGCCAGATCCATAGTCTCTGCCATAATTCACCCATTTGGTTCCAAACACTAAGAGATGAGCCCTAAAGAAGCAGGCGAGTCTTCAGTTCATGAGTTTGATCCAAAGACCTGTAGAATGTGCTAGATTCACTGATCCCTAGGTTATTACCTATATAACTGGTATTCAGTCCTGTAGGAAAACCGAAGAAAATGAGGAAGAAAAGAAAACTCACATTATGTAGCTGATAAATTGTAAGTAAAATCATATACAAAGTAAATCTGCTGGAATTACAAAAATTATTCATGGTGTTTCTCCTTTCTAAAGTACTTCCTTGCCACTGAAATTGAGCTTATTGTTTTTTATATTTCTCTCAATTATTAGTATTGTGTGTGTATGATATGCATTTGCCTGTGAGCATTGGACATGTATGTGGAGGACAGACAATGTTGTGGAGTTATTTCTCATGTGGACTCTGAGAATTGAGGTAAAATCCTAAGACTTGTTCAGCAAGTACTTAATCACTCCAGCATATCACCAGCCCTAAACCTATTCATCTGTAGGAAACTTTGAACTGATTGAAACATGCATGAACAAATTGACATTCATTAAAGTGTAAGAAATGCAGAGAGACTTAGATTTATTATATATTCTTAATATTCATTTTTGGTAGCATTTTATATTATTGAACACTGTGCCATTTCTTCTTAGTGCTCTAAATCCTTCTACATCTGCTCTTTATCTACCTATTCATTCCTATATGACCCTCCTGACGTCTCCTGAAAGTGTATTAGCCTTGCTTGTCAAAATAGTACGGATTTCCAGAGTCCAAATATGGCCACTATTTGATGACAAGGTTAAAACATCATAGAGCCCTAGTCTTTAAGTACTATAAACTCTTTGCTGACATTATTTCATAACCAATCTTACTGTGACATATAAGGAATATCATTAAACATGTGCACATACCAATATCCTATATGTCCACTACAGACATAGCTGATATACATAAAAGAAAGTAAAGGAAGAGTTGATATTCACTGAGAATTTTGACACTGGAAAAGATTTTATAAAACACTGTATGACTTGACAGACCATCATTTAATCCCCATAAAATTCTAGTTATATGTAACTAAACCTGAAGTGATAGACTTAGTATGATGTTCAATTATTGTTTCTAAGCAAGTCCTGACACCAATTGTGGTACAGGTTTCCACCTCTTCTCTTGAGGTGTCTGGATACCACTGGGCAGAGTGGGGTCCCCAGTCTGTCTGTTCCCTCCAGGGCATCAGACGCGATGGAGCTACTCCAAGGATCTTACTGTTAACACCCCTTTTATACAAAGCCCTTTTCCAATGATCGTTAATGAAGCATCCCTCTGAGACGAATCTGAATTGTTCATTTTTTTTAATTATTGAGGATGGATTTGAATGCATACACTTCATTTGGGTGAACCAATGGTAATATAGTTTGTGGGTGAGAATATCCAGGTTGGAAAAAAATCATTGCCTGAAAGCTAAGGTACTGAGATGTCTCATTAGCATAGAGAGGTGTTCTAGTTGCAGGGTACCTGACTGACTGCCTGAAACCAGTCAGTCTCAACAACAAGTGAATAAATAACATTAAATGTTGCATTCTGTAGATTTCTGATGTTTTTGAACATCAACTATCTATGTAAAGTAACCTGGACTGTTGTCTGTTAACTACCCTCAGATATTTATAATTAAAATATCTGAAAACACCCTAACCATAAACTCAGAGTCATGAATCTGTTATCTGACCCTTAACTCACAGGCTTAATCATCTCAGATCAGTTTATAAAAACAGTTATACAAGGATTGGGTCCAAGTTTAGCACTTTTAAAATTTTTGTATCAATAGAAGAAATTTATATCAATGAAAACCTTGATTCTGTATCAAAATAAATTCTGTATCAAAGTAAGAAATTATGACTTCACCTTAGTAACTATTGTAAAGATTTCTACCAAAAGAGATTAAGGCTGCACAATCAATTCTAGCTATTTCTTCACTGTTCAAATTATGACCACTTTAAAATTCCCCAGAAAGATAACCTTAAAATAACCACCTCCAGCCACAAAGACCAGTGAACTGGGACGATAACTCTTCATAACTTCTTGAAGCTGTATATGGGCATTGAGGTATCTTTGAGGGGTGAAAGAAAATGGGGGAGTTGGTTGGCCTTAAGAAGGCCACACCAACAATTGTTATAATCTCTGATGTCTGTGTCCTGACTGGATCTGGCTGAAAGTCCAAGATATCAGGAATTCAAGTAGGTCAGTTCAGCATGTCTGACAATGAGACTCACCAAGGCTGTATGTTCTATAATATACAAATCACAAAACAAAATTTTAGTATCATCAAGATAACTTCTTTATTTGATTCACTGGAAACTAGTCCTCTGGGCATCTCCCCTTGTCATATCTGATCCATATAACTCTGGATAGTGTATAGACACTAATCACCTTTCCTAAAAACACGAAGATAAAACCTTCTCCCAAATCAGCATATCCTTTAGTTGGCAACAAGAAAAGCTTGTATCTTGCCCTCTCTTCCGGAAGAATAATAAAAACAACCAAAAAATTATTTATTTTAAAAATATGTATTCTCTCCTTCTAACAATAAAAACAAATTAATCACATTTTTATTAATACCTGTTAATAAGAAGCAGGCAACTAGTAAAACCAGGATTTTAATCCAAAATTCTCATGGAACCCATGAACAAGGAATATGAGTTCTTGTAGACTTTAATATGTCATCTATTTGTTATGTTCTCTACCTGGAGTCACAGACTTTTATTTATTAATATATTTTATATCATCTGTCTGTTATGTTCTTTACCTGGAGCCACAGACATCTATCAATATCTGTTTATAGTTGGCAATTATCATTGTTCTATACTTAGGAGTCAGTAAATTTTCCCTATTCTAGTTTCAAACTGCGGGCAAATTTCCCCACGTGATTTGGACAAAATCTGTATATAAATCTATCCTAAAAGCAAATAATCTCAATTTTTGAATTAAATCATATTATAATCAACATCTGTTAAGGAAGTGGGCAGCTTCCATTTTCTGGTTCTCTGTGGCTCAGAGCAGTCTGTACTTTTCAAAGCAGGGGAGGTCAGAGCTTGCGAGTAGAACAAATGTCCGTAATTTTTGTTTCAAGGTTCCCATGCCTGAGGCATCATGTGTCCAGACTCTGTTCAGATTTGACTCTGCTCTGATTGCCCAAACTAAATCTCTAACTCATAGGCCAAGAACCGCAAATTTTTAGTGGATTCTTGCCCCACATTGGGCACCACGTGTAGCAGGAAAAGTCACCATCTCCTGCTAGTGTCAGCTCCTCTTTGGTCCCAGAGATCTCACCACCTCCATGGCTAGTAGCATGTAGTGACCGCCCATCTTGCGGTTCTCTTGTTGTGGATTGTAACCCAGTAAAATCAAAACTCTAGAGGCTTGTGATTTATCAGTCAGATTTATATTCATAAATTCTCAACCCACAAAAACTCACCCGCACAATGAACTCAAAATTCAATTGATATAAAGACAAGCTACAACCCTAGATGGGGCAAATGCACCCTATGTATTTAATATTTAATCATCAATCTAAGAAATCTCCAATATTTATGGCTCCCAGGACTGTGTGGTTCTGACTCCTCTTCCTCTCCTACAGGTTCCATCTTATCTCTTCCTCTCCTTCCCTTCTTCTCCCTCTCTGTCCTCATCTCTAAAATTCTCAACCCACCTTCATTTTCCACTGCCTAATCACAGGCTCTCACCTTATCTTGTACCTGTCCTTACCACCATATAGACAACAATCCACACTGATACTATAAAATAAATTCACCAATGAGTCTCCTGTCAGGAATGAATGTGAGATAAAATACCCATGGAAGAATCAGCAAGCCATGGCTCTATGAGGAAATGTGGCAAATGGAAGTACCAAACAGACATTGGAACATGAGAATATGTGAAAACAACAATGCAGAATAAGGGTGAGGACAATTAAATTTATGACCAGTTACACATAAACTTGGTTTTCCTGTATATTATTCACTTCGTATGGGAAATGAGTTTTAAAAGTTCTTTTTTAAGCAAATTACAAAATGAGTAAAGTCAAGTGCTGCTACTCAACTACATAATATATCAAAGTGAAATAACTGATACTTCTCAACAATAACCAGTCATAAGTCACATGACCCCTTTCATTTTTAAATACAATATATATTTTTAATAAAAGTAGTTGGTTAAACATAAATGAAATGAATGCATTCCCTCTACAGAGCCAGCCCTAAATAAAATACCCTTTGCTCCTATTCAGCTTTTGTCCAGTTTCCTAATCGACTACAATTTCTTTTGTTATTCTTTGGATCTGAAATACACCCAGATATTGAGTTGAAAACCCTTTATTCCTAGCCCATGGCATCATAGTGAGATAGTATAAACTCAATTGGTACACCTCAATGTGTGTCCAAAAAGGGGACTAGGACTTTGGTCTCCCCATTCTCAACCTAACTCTGATCACAATGATGTAACTGACTGCTCCTCTGCTTGCTCTCACCTTAATGTACTGTGCAGCTACAAGCCAAAACCAAAGGAATAAGTATAAACTAAATATTTTGAAACCATGAGCCAAAATAAAGCTTTTCTCCTTTTAAGTTGATTTTTCATGGAGATAGAGAGGTGGATTGTGGCTAAGAACACATGTTTCTCTTGCAGAAAACTCAGGTTCAGTTCCCAGAACTCACATGGTAGTTCACAAGATCTATAACTCAAAGTTCCAGGATAACCAATGCCATCTTTGACTTCCACAGGCACCAGGAACTCATGTGGCACACATATACACATGCAAGCAAAACACTCACAGACAAAAAGTAACACAAATCTAAATTTCTTCTTAAATTTGTTCTTATTTTTATTTAATTGGTTTTATTTAAAACTTTTCTAGACATTTTGATCCTATCTTCCTTCTCCCCCAACTCCTCCAAGATCATGCCTCCCTCCCTACCCATCTTCATGTTATTTCTCTCTTTTGCAAAAAAGAGAAATAAAATATAAAATATAAATAAAAACTACGAATAATAACAAAATAATCAATAAGACAAAAAATGATAAAACAAAAAGCAAAGAAAAAAAAAAAAAACCATGTAGTCTATTTTGTATTGGCCAACTACTCTCTGACCTGGACTAGCCCTGGAATGTGGTTGATAAACTCAGTGTTACTCCTCTAGATAGAGCTGATTTCCTTCTTTTTTTTTTTTTTTTAAGACATCAATTACAAAAAACTCTTTCAAAGGTGTTTTCCCAGATGCTTTCTCACAGTGATGGAAAACTAACTCTATTTGTAGAGCACAAATCTGATTAATGCTTCATGATTTACTTCTATCAGATGGGTTTACTTATTAAATAACGATTTCTAGATTTCTACTTTCAGAGAAGAGATTCAATTTAATGATTGCTTAATAATGATTGCACACCTATCAATATCAATCTTCTGCAATGGTCACAACTTATTTGAATAGTAAATGCAGGGCAGGGGAGAGGAATCAAGAAAAAATGCTCACTTAACTACTATGTAATTATTTGTTGCTTTTCTCAGACACTGTGAGAAGCAAAGAAGAGAAAGAAATCCATCCTTGTGCAACTTAGATTCCAGCTGAGAAAAATACAACAGAGTAAACATGAGTATAAGAAAACTGTGAAGTGTGTTTGCAGAAGACTTATGCTTAAAACAGATAAGACCTGATTGTTCTCTAATAAGATCAGTTGCTTTTATAGCATTTCATAAGTTCAATTAAAAATCATCATTAGACTTTGAACACTAAATCTACAGATGAATGATAATCCAGATTTTATTCTAGAATCTCTTCTGCACATTTTAAAATACCAACCCACTAGACAGTATAACAGTGACCTACAAAAATGAACCAAACTTATGTTTTTCCAAATTCCACAATTCCATTTGCATATAGAATTATTAAAGAAAGCCTCTGTGTAAAATGGAGTGAGATTCCCTGATGCAGGCTTCCTGGTATCCAGTTCCCCAAGAAATGCAGCTGAGGGGAAGTATGGAGTCACCAATAGTGGCCAAAGCTGTTTATATTTGGAAATTTCTGTCTTCTTTAACTTTTGCTATTCTGTGGCCAAAAGCCGCTGGCTTGTGGTAATTTAATTCCTGCTAACAGCAGCAGGGGATTTAGAAAAAAAGTTTAGTTATCTGAGTTTAGTTATCTGGATTCTTTCTCTCTGGCTTAAGAGCCCCTTGCTAGCCAAGCAAGGGCCTCGGAGATCATTAACTCTTTGTAGGCCAGAGAGAAAAGAAAAGGAAGAAAAGAAGAAAGTCAGGCATGCACACACACACACACACACATACACACACAAACACACAGACAGACTTTGGCCAGACCTGACAAACCTGTTTCATCAGTTCCACAAGTGTTCATGCATACATACATGCATACACATTAACCTACACATGTATGTATGTACATATATATAGACAAACAGACATATACATATATACATTTGGTGGATGGGGCAGAACTCCAAAAGACACTCATTTCTTCTCTCAGCATTTTTATACCTTTTCAGCCAAATGTTCTTTATCTTTTAACCTCATGGATGAAATGTTACTCAAAAGGGAGTTACAGAGGATGTCGATAGTAAGTTCAAAGCAATGTTTCATTCTATAAGCTCACCATAAGTTCAAAACAACAGTTTCACATGGCCTTGCTTTATAATAATGCATACCTGTGGCCTCATCCTTGGAAGTGACCTAGAATGTATGTTTTTTCTTTATCACAAATCTGTCCCATGCTTTTTCTTTTATTTATGTAATTATAAAAGCTCATTGAATTCCTTATTATGCACCCTTTACTTACTATTCTATGAGATGGGGGCACATTTTATTCTTGACTCTTTATTACATCTTTCTGGCAAAACAAGTAAAACCATCTTTTTAAACTTTCTTCCTAAAATTATTTGAATCAAATCTAGGATGTTATAAAGTAATTAATTCATCAAAATAGCATTAATTCGTGGAAGTTAATCTTCATGTTGATCTGCAGGAACTTTGACCAATAGGGTGGGCTGATGTCCAGAAATCATTAGGATTTGTAATAATGGCAGGAAAAGCATATCAGCAGTGAGGAGCAATCCTGGCATGAAATCTCTGTGGCTGTGCCTCTCCAGAGTACTCCCACTGCAGCCATGCAAAGTGGTGGACCATCTCCAGGAAACTCACTTGCTTGCCATTGCCTTTTCTAGATGGCTTCTGTCAGTTTCCATTGCCTTTTCAGGTATTAGGTATTGCTGAAAGACAGGTAAGCATATCACAGCAGAAGTTCATTGCAAACCTTGGACTGGACTTAACATCTGAAGGCACCTGTTACATCATCCAGGGATAACTCTCTGGACTCTGCTGTCAGTAAAAGAATCCTGCAAGTCCAAGCAGCATCTGAAAATTCAGACAAACCAAGGTAGCACAAAAGACTTTCACAGTTAAGCTATTTTTGGCATTATAGACCCAAACGTACATGCAAACAGGTTTTCTTAAAATATAAAACCATCAGCCTCTAACATATAATAGAACATGTCCAGACCACAGCTGAAATGCCATTTCCTAACAGCAAAAAAGTAAAATTTGAATCTGTAAAAGCCACCCACATGAATTACTGCCAAAATTAATCAGCTGTGAGAACTAACTGATGAATTTTTTTTAAAAAAAAGCAGATGTGATAGAACACTAAATATAAATTTTAAATTTTCTCTTTGAAATTTAAAAACATAATTAAAGTAAAAATTATTGTGAGAAGATAGACACATATAAAAAATGACAAAGAAAAATCTACTGGATCTGTATAACTTCTGAGGTCAGATAATGAATGTCAAGAAAGATCCATATAATGTATATATTCTGAACAATTCAGAAAGTATAGACTGAAAACAATGAACTAAACCACAGAGGAACTGAGAGACAAGAGTTATAAATGAGTGCCTCCATGTGTTCTAAAACACGGAACAGTAAAAGAGAATGCTGTTGCATAAATCTCAAGGAACTTACAACTGAACTTGCCCACCGTCATTATCCATGTATTCCGTTCTTTGTTCCTTTAAGATACAGTTCCTTCTGTTTTGCCTCTGCAGCTCTTCAGTTCCTTTCTCAAACCTGTGACACTACTAGTTGCCTTCTCCAACCTGTGCTTCAGGAGTATGGGTGGTTGGACATAAAGAAGGCTGCATCAACAGCAGGGACCAAGCTGAGCTGAAGGCCTTTTGAGAGTTGACAGTACTCAGTCCATAAAGTCTTTATTGCATTGTTACATGCAAAAGCACACATGTGCACACTCATATATTAAGTGGTCAGATGGCACTTCATTGAGGACCTTCCTCATTTTAATGATATGTATATGGTTTTTGATGTTATCCAAGTGAGGGATTTATATTTTTCCTTGTTCTGAAATGTCCAAATTATTGTATGACTTGCTTTCTCTAACATGATTTTAATATGCCCATAGTTGCCTATATTCTAAACTCACAGGATAGCTACCCTTTCTATTCCCACAAGTAGGTTATTTATCAATTTGTGCTGCATGAGTGGCACCAGACAGATAGTGCCATTCACATGTCCATCCAGGGACACAGTCATTTTCCACTCTCGAAAAGTAATGAAATTGTTCCTGTAAATTTTAGTTTGTCAGAATCTTTAACAAATGTGCTAAGAAAACTGGATGTCCCATGTAAAGAATGAAATTAGAGCCATATCTATCACTCTGCACAAAATATAAATCAAAATGTGTCAAAGACCTCAGTATGAAACCTAAAAGCTGTAACTCACAGAATAAAGCATAGGCATTACACTTCATGATATGGATTAGGAATGGTCTTTCTGAATAGGACTCCATTTGCCCAGAAATTGAGGTGAACAATTGGAAAGTGCAGCTGCATGAATTAAAAATATTTCATACACTTAAGGAAATAATGAAGTGGGAAAGAAAACCTATAAGTGATGGATAATCTTTGCCAACTATGCGTATAATGAGAATTGACATCAAGAATATATAAAGAAATTAGAAATACAAGGATATCAAGAGTATATAAAGAAAATAGAAATACAAGAATTAAGAAAATGGGGCCCACACATTAAAAATGAGTGTTCTCAAAAAACTAAACTAAATTTATCATGTGACCCAAGTATACTACCATTCTAAATGTGCCCACAGGACTGAACATACTAATTCACAGTTACTTGCTCATCTGTGTTTACTGCCACCCAATTCACAATAGATATTAAATGAATATAACCTACATGCTCTTCAAATGGTGAGTAGATAATGAACTTGGAATGGAGGTGTCTAATAGCCTATGTTGTAACCCCTGTGCTATTTGTAGGTCCAAGCCATGTGTTAGTCTCTCAAGCTCCCACAAACAGGAATGGAAGGAGCAAATAGTTCAGAATGATCACTGCCCTATCTAAATGCTCTAGACCATACTAGATCCCCCCCAGGTCCTTAGGATAACACATGTAGCATAGTCAAGAATCTAGCTTCATGGCTTGCATGTAAGTGACACGTACTTTGAGAAGAGTTTCAATGTCATTATGCCTCATTGTGCATATGGGGTTGTGTGCACATCAGGAAATATCTTTTTTCAATTTGTACTATACTTAAATATACCTAAAGTAAACTGTCTCTTACCAGATTCTAGAAATTGGAACCAACAGTATTTACTGAGTTGTGTTGAACTACATTTCCTTCTTGCTTTATGTGTATCACTAGCCATGGTGTTTGCAGAGACACCTCCCCTAATAGAAATGGTCATAAGAAATCATATTGCTTTATGTTTATTTAAAATTATATAAAGTACATATAAGCTTATGTGTTTACACACAGATTTACTTTAAATGATTTATGACACTTTGAGTAATAATGCCTCCCTCAAGAGCTACATATTACAGGAATGAGAAACCATCCTCCCAACTAGTCTGCAATGCCCAGGGCATTCTCAAAACTATACAGTCTTTTCTTGTAGCTTTTGGTTGCCTCCCAAAAACTGCTATTGTTAAAGACACAACCCAATATGGACATGGAACCTGAAGGATTTGAGCTGAATTTGACATGCATGTCTCCTCCCTAAGGACTTGTTGGATTAACTGGTGTGTGTGGTGAAGTTCTGCATTCTGCCCCAGGCTCAGGGCCCCTCAAAGAGGCAGGCTTTGACCATGCTTACCCCAGGGCACCACTGGGCAGGTTTCGGGCTATGAGAAGCCGCAGGGACACCGTATGGGGGTGGGGTAGCATGGCCTGTGGTCCCAGGAACCTGGAAGCCAGCTCCTTCTGTCTGTGGGGACTACCACTGGGTTCGAGGCTTGTTGCTGGCTAGCTTACTTGGTTTTGTTTGGTGGCAGCCATGGCTGGGAGTGCTGGGAGGCCTTCTTTGGGAGAATAGATGCAGCTCTTTAGATGAAGGCCTGTTCCATTGTTCCCCAAGGCGGATCCCAATGAAGAGAAACAATCCAGGGTTTCAAGGTGTTTATTGTCATGGGGGAGAGTGGCATGAGTAAATCTGTAACCCCTAGACCTCAGGAAGGGGCGAGGTTGAAATAGTGGCTGGGAAGGGGAGTGGCTAAGCCTCTAGGTGCCTCATTAACATGGGGATGTCTTGAGACTGCGTGATCACACCTCTACCTGTGGAAGGGTTTGAGGCTACATGACTGGTAGTCACAGACCTACGGACAGCTGTGGCCACGTGTCAGGAACCTGGTTTCCAGGAGCATGGCCAAATGTCTGCCTTCCCTTATAGGATTATTTCCTACTAGGTCCACCGGAGTTTTAAACCTTAGCTCAACCAGAAACCAGGCTACCTTTCATGGTCACACAAGGACCAGCTTCTTAGTTTTCATAGTACTCAAAAGCACAATGCAAACTCTCAAGGGATGAAGATATCAATATTGCTTCATAACTGTGGTGCCCATGAACCACAGCAATGAAGAACACAACACGATAAACTTAAAGATACAATGGTGATAGTTATATCTTGGGGGTAAACTAACATTTCTCTAGTTGGAATTAAAGCCCATTCAGCAGTAGAAAAATTATGCCTGGTACTAGTAACCTAGCTAACAAAACATGGCTAAAGACACTATGAATCATAGAGAACATGTTACTGCCATGTTCCTGAACCACAAAACTACTTAACTGCATACTAACAATGTTTCTTTAAATCCACAGATAAATTTAGCTCTCACTTCTCATCAAAGCTTCATTTTGCATGATACAGAGACTATTATAGAAAGCCACAACTCATCAGAATGTAGAGAACAACTCCCCATAGAGTACCTAGCCACAATTGCTGCATTTACAACACAGCCTCCTTCATGTAAGACTTAGAGATTATCAGAGAAATGAGGCAGATTATAAAGAGCCAGAGGACTGGAATGTCTTCTGCAATATTATGTATTCTAGATATGATAGGAAAAGCATACTCAAAAAAATCTCAAAAATATAAATGTCTAATCAAGAACTGAACAATGACATTACCATTTGACATAATAAGGTGGATATCTCACAAGGTCTACAGCTAGATGAAGAACTACAAGCAATTCAAAACTTCAGAGAAAGAAAGAATGAGTATTCCACAGAAAGGAGGCCCATAAATATACACATATATATATTTATGGATATATATATGGATATATATATCCATAAATTTGAAAGTAAAGTATATGAGAGAGCTTTGATGGAGAAGGAGGAGGGAGAAATTATATAATTATATTTTAACTAAACAAAATAATTAATTTTCTAAGCAAGACAGGGTCTTGCCTAATCTAAACAGTGATCAATCCTTATTTCCAACCCTTGAAGGAGTTGCTATAGTTTCTTCCAGTACAGAAATGGGTAGATTCTTCTGATATGCTTCTTTCTGATACTATTGCTATTGTAGCACCAGCCACTCTAATAATTCTATTAAGAATCCAATCAGACAAAAAAAATGCCCAAAACAAATTTTCAGATTTTTTTGTTTTGTTTTTTATTTTTATTTTGATTAAAAGGGGAAAAGAACATGAATTGAGATGTTAGGAAGATTGGAATGGTCTGGGAGGACTTGAGACAGGGGAAAGGATATGTTCAAAATATGCTATATAAACTTAATTAAAGGATGGAGAGATGGCTCAGCAGTTAAGAGCAGTGGCTGCTCTTCCAGAGTTCCTGAGTTCAATTCCCAGTAACTACATGGTGACTTACAACTATCTATAATATGATCTTATGCCCTCATCTGGCATGCAGCTGTACATGCAGATGGCACACTCATACGTTAGATACATAATTCTTTTTTTAAAAAAAATTAATTATAATGATAGTATTTTATAAACAATACCATCACCTATGGATACCCATTTTAGACCACAGTAAGAACCTCTCTCTTTTCTTCAGAGTCTAAATGGCTCTCAAATAGATAATATTTCATGGAATTCTCAATGCAGATATTAGATTTTCAGCCTCCAAATTGCTTATTATAAACTAATACACAAAATGACACATAAAATGTTCCACTGAACTAATCCAGAGTTCTATCATTCATCATAAAATGGTCTGTTTCCTATTTCATAGCCACCAAAATAACATATGGTTTTTACCATGCCCCACAGACATTATGTTAGAGATCTTCATGAATTTATTCTAATTCTAATACAAGCAAGCAAATTTCCTACCATTCTCGGTGTCTGAATTTTTATTCTATGGTACAAGAAAATGTGATCATCTCAAGCTGTTCAAATTTCAAAACTCAGATAGTGGAGATCCTCATCACCAGTTACTACAAATTCACCCAAGATGGGTCTTCATGCTTTTCTAATTTCAAACATAGATACAAAGAATAAATAAATTCTAAGCACAAGAATGCCAAAACTTGCTCTAAAGAGCAAGAAAATGAGCATTAATAAAACCACATTATTCTATTATATCACCAATTATATAGCAAACATCTGAAATAGGCCTCAAAGGTGGCAGTCATTCCAAATGACCCTTCATTATACATTGGGAATAGAAGTGAATGTGTATGCATACACAACACACACACAGTCTGGACTCCAATAATTCAAAGATACTCTACACATCACAAAACTTAGCTAGAATATATTATTAAATTAAATAACTACTATATAATTTACAAAATCAAAATCAATTTTCTGTACCAATTCACCAATGCCCTTTTATAAGTAAGGGACATATCTAAAGGTAGGGAATCAGAAAACATTGTCAGCTGGGCGATTACTGTATTTCATGTTAGAACAACTTTCTTCATAGCTGGCTTAAGTCAAAACAGTCTCAGAACAGTAGGTCCATAAACCCACTGCCTTGTTTTTCTTTCATTAAAATACAGAAGGTGTTAACGCAAATTGGTTTACTGTTTCATTTAATTTGAAATTTGGTTAATAAGAAACAAGGGAGAGAGTATGTGTAACTTCGTCTCTGGCAAGTATGTCTGTATCCATCCTACAGTTTGTAGAAAGCCGTAGATGTAGGCTGGATTATGTATAAATGTAACTATAAGAGGGGTTATTTGATTCTTTCCCAAAAACTATGGGACAAGAGCCCCAAGTAATGTCTATTTTCCATCAGTGACACAGTTGCTATGGGATTTAACATCTGCATCCATTTACAAACTAGTTAAGATTTTTGTTGAAATATGACTTTCTTTGACTACTATGGAGGGTAGGTCTCCATGACTTCTTTGGAGATCAACTTAAGTTCTCAAGCATGCATGCCTGATACAAACTGTCATTTTGTAAGTGTGCAGACTACATGATAGGACAGCCCAAGAAGGGTAGACAATCTCCTCTAAAGACAGAACTTTGATAGGGCCACAGCTACAGAAGGAGAGGTTTTGGTGAAACTGAAATGATGCAACTGTACTGTAATGATTGTAAAAATATGAAGAAATTAAGATGGGATAAGAAAAGAAAATTCCTGACAAAGAGGATCATTTAAGGACAAACATGGCAAGATTTTTGATGGAATCAAACCCGAGTTCCTAAGTAAAATCTTGATGGGGGCCTAAAAGCTTCTGGAAGGCTTGCAACTTGGGATAACAGTTCACTGGAAGGGTCAGAATGATCTACTATTTTTTTTTCTAGTACTCATTACTGTGGAGGAAGAAGAAATTGTGGAGTGGGAATCACCCCAGCCAGTTTCATATCTGATTGCCTGCATGTAAGAACATTAAAGAGGCAGGACACACAGATTTAAATACAGATTTTTTTCATGCCTTCAAATACACAAAAGTCTTGAGCTTTGTTTATTGTTGGAAGCAAATATACTCTAACTCATGGCTATTCCCCAATACTCTGAGAACAGTGGACGTGAATAGAAAGATAAAGCAATAGAACATGAAAGACTAAAAATATCAAGTTTGTCTTCTGGATAGGCAGTTACTCATTTCTCCCCATCACCTACCTGTGAAGAACAGTGATGGTGGACATGGCATTGGAGCACATGCTGGAGATCACATTTGGAGACCTGCTTGAGGATATGAACTATATAAGATGATCTTGTATTGTTGGTGAAATAGAAACTGGAGGGGCAGACATTGTTCATCTATACTAGCAGTAGACACTGGTAGCTGGTAGATATTATTTTTTTGGCACAGGACTGTTGAAGAGCCTGTCACCAAAAAAAATAATAATAATAATAATAATAAAGATACCTGCAGGTACTGCAGGTGTAACCAGATGATTAGAATGGACAGTGAACCTATCCTGCTCATGGAAAATACTATGCACTATCAAAGGAACAGGAAAATTAAAGGTATGAAATCCTACAAAATCTGTTTTCTAGTTACAGTAAGAGCAGAAATAAACTAAATAACAGAACATTTCTAAACCTATGCAAAGTGCACAGCATGCTTCCAAATGAATGACAAGTAATCAAGGAACTAAAAGCTACAAAAGTTGAATGAAAAATAAGCAAAGCATATTAAAACATTTTATTTGCAGCTGAAACAGTACTGAAAGGAAAACTTCCTGTGGTAAAACAAGATAACAAAAAATGGCTATGAATTTGAAAGAAAGCAAGGAGGGGTACATGGAAGGGAAAAAGAAATGGTATAAATATATAAATGTTAATCTTAAAAAAGGAAAGAAGTTGAAATTTTTAAAATAGATTTTTAAAAAATAGATTTAAAGAATGATTAACCACTGAGCTCACTCTGCTGAAAAAACTACTGAGGCTTGTGGAGAAGGTTAAATATGCCAGAGAAGGCATAAGGAACAAACAATTGCAGAGCATTTAATGCAATGCCGCAAAACAACGAAATGACAGGAGTTAATACACACTATTCAATAACTCTTAATATTAATGGACTCCACTCTCCAGTGACGAGATGCATACTAACATATTAGAAAGCAGAATACATTCTTTTGCTACTTCCTAACAGTTTTGACTAGATAGGTTTCTAACATCCTCCATCTCCTGTTGGGTATATGGCAAAACAAAGTGATTAAGCCTCTGTTGCTGATGATACCATATGCTTTTGTTTTAACTTGATTTGTTTTGGTTTTAGAATATGGAGAAATACGCCTGCCCTTGATCTGGAATCTCTCAATGTGCCAGATTTGATAGTACAAAAAATATCCTATGTTGGATACTTGGGTGAAGGGTCACCAATAGACCTGCACAGCTGCAGGTTATTAAAAATAACTATCAAGGCAAGAAAGATGTAAATAGGAGTGCACAGCAGCCCAACTCCCATGGGCACTTTATGATTAGGTCCTACTTGTATGGAGGAGCTCAAGTTTTGTATCATAAGCCAAATCAAAACTCTATGATGGGGTGATCATAGGAGCCAATAAGGAGGTTTTCACTGTAGTTTAGATAATTATGTATAATGTGCCTACTAACCATATCAAAATGGGCTTGTATCCACATGTATACGTGCAGGTATCAACCCAGGTTGCAAACGAAAAACCTACAGTGTTTAGTATTTACTGACAATGACTAACATCGATTAAACTACTGAGAATAAGGAGAGGAGCACTGTGGTCCAGTGATCACTTAAAAAAAAAAAATCAAAAGAAGATGTCAACTATTTCAGGCTTACTATGTTTGTAGCAGCCATATTTATAATAGCCAGAAGCTGGAAACAACCCAGATGTCCCTCCACAGAGGAATGGATACAGAAAATGTGGTACATTTACACAATGGAATACTACTCAGCTATTAAAAACAATGACTTCATGAAATTCTCAGACAAATGGATGGAACTTGATAATATCATCCTGAGCGAGGTAATGCAGTCACAAAAGAATGAACATGGTATGTACTCACTGTTAAGTGGTTATTAGCCCAAAAGTTCGAAATACCCAAGAGTCACATCACAGCAACAGTAGGGCGGAGTGGGAGGTCCCAGATGGAGGACTTGGAGAAGGGACTGAAGGAGCTGAGGGAATTGTATCCCCAGAAAGGCAGCAACAGTGGCAACTGGCCTGACCCCTGGATACTCCTAGAGACTGATCCACCAACCAAAGAATACACATGGAGGGACCCATGGTGCTGGCCACATATGTGGCAGAGGAGGGTCTTGTTAGACATCAGGGGGAGGAGAGGCCCTTGGGCCTGAGGATATTAGATCCCCCAGTGTAGGAGAATGCCAAGGGGGGAAGATGAGAGGGGGTGGGTGGGTGGATGGTGGAATACCCTCATAGAGGCGGGGGGGGGGAATAAGGAGGTTCTAAAGGGGAGATCTGGAAAGGGGAAAACATTTGAAATGTAAATAAAGTAGAAACTGTTAAAAAAAATACTATTTCAGGCTTTAGGGGACATTGCTGAAGAGTTGACAGAAGAAAGTAATAGCTTGAGCAAAGTATGAATTGTCAGCAAATAGCTATTTCCCTCCAAGTATGACATGGCCATCCACTTTTATGAGGCAAAGGTAGCTGTGGTGATCCAACACATAGTTTGGAGCATAGTCAAGCTGCAGAAATGTTTAAAACAAGAGAGATATAGTTGAGTCTGTGGTCATGATAAGGATGTAGATAATACTTCCTGAAAGGTAGGGACCCAAAAGCTTTCCTGTAATTCCATACATTCCTTACTTATGCCTCACAGTTCTGCATTGCTTGGGTGTGGTATTCTGGAGTATATATGTGATACGAAGTAAACCAGAATTGGGACAAGGAAACCTCTTTCCTCAGTCAGTAGCGATACAGCTGTGGGATATGGAGCTACCTTTGACTCATCCACAGTCCTGTAAGTAATCTCTAACTCATGATCCTCTAGTCCTAATCAACTCTGTTTGCAAAGGTTTGCTTGGATAAAAATACTTTCTTTGATGTCACCCAGCATTTAGCTAAACTTTCTAATATTTGCTGTAACATATAACTGGACAATGACACAATAGACTCTTAGATCACTGACTGCCAAAAAGATTAACTTTCCTTGTTCCAGATATATGTTTAGAACTTATTGGTTTTTTGGTTTCTCAGTTGGAGTTTTGAGAAAAAGCAAGTGAGTTGCTTGCATCAGATGTGTACAAATTAGATGTCAGCCCTACCTCCAGTGCATAGGACCCTCCAGAATAAAGAGTGTCTGTCTTCTTAAATTGAAACCTGTGAAAAGAATGAAATGGCAGGTTCCCTAGGTCCAATCTGCCACAACTCAAAAGGGAAAAGCTAAGAATTTCTGGTTCTTGGTCACTGCCAAGAATACACTGACAAAACTTGTTTTTTAACCCAAAATATGTTTATTGGGATGATTCCCACCCACTCATACTGACAGTTTCAATGCTGTTTTCTCCTCAAAAAGCACTTGTAAACCTTGCTTTTCTGCCTGTAGTCTGACAGCAGACAGTAAAGCAGTTGACACAACAGACCACTATGTTTTGCTAAAGACTACGGTGATTTTATAGCATTCTGGACATTTCACATCCATGAAGTAGAAAAGGAGGCACTGTGCCTAGAATGTGTCCATGTGCATCGTCTTCAGCTATTCTGGACCGGGATGAATGAAATCCTTTGTGAGAAGCATGTTCTTGGAGGGCAGTCATCCTTCCAGAAACTTTTTTGCTGTGCATCCTACCTTATACAAAAATTTTTAAAAAATAAAAATAAAATTCCTAGTACTTCTTTTTGTGTGTGTGTCAAGGACAAAGTATTTTTCTTTAAAAGTTTTAGAAACAACATCAGCTAACAACAGTGAACCTTAACACTACTGATATGGCCCCTGCTAAACAGATGAACAAGGACCCATTGTTGTGTACAGTGAGACAAAAGAGCTATAAATTCTAAATTTCTGTCACTCTGCTTACTGAAATGCTACTAGGAATACTATGGGGGAAATTAACTATTTAGATAATCTATTCAATCAACAGAATTTGAAAGCAGGCCCAGTATTCCCATGGGGGTTACTGTATAGCTCAAGTTAAGAACTAAATCTTCCAGAAAAGGGTGAAATCCATGAGGGTGCTGTGGTTAGCTGGCCACAGCAGGCTGAGGAACAGCACTCTCCTTTCCTCAGTTGCAGCAACCCAGTGGTCACAGGTTTATTCTCACCAGCTATGAAGAGGAAGCAAACAGACCTGTGCTGTTCTTTTCACATCAATACCCTGACTGCTGATATCAGATATTGAGTAAAAAAATAATAATAAATAAATAAACAACCAATCAAATAAATACAATTAGTAAAATCCAGGTGGAGAGATTGACAGAAGAAAACCATCAGAAACCCTGAGACACTAAGCTGTTAAGAGAATGACTTACATACCCACATCAGAATTACCCAAGCTCAGAATTAATGTATGATCCAAAACTAAATGTATTACAGACACACTTTGGGGAACATTCAGAACTACAGGAAGCTGGCAACTCTTCAAACTGAATATCTGGGCAAATTTAATTACTTAATTAAATTTTCATAACAAAAGATTTTTATTCTGTCTCCCTAGCCCAGAAAGCATACCATATTGAGCAAAAGGAAAGCACTAAGGTTAGACAAAGTTTTCTTAGACAGATACCTTTGTAAGCTCACGTGAATAGATCACCAAAGTAATTCTCTTACTGTAACAGGTACACTCCTCCTGCTGCTGTTGGCAAACATGTGCCTGTGGGAGGAAGGGTCCTCCACCTCGGTGCCCCTGAAGAATATGATAAGTGGGTATTGCCAGTTGACGCATATGAACATGTTTGACTGGGTTGGCAACATATCTGAGAACATCAGCCACATCTCTTCAGAAGCATCTAATGAATTTGTAAATACATTAATTTATTTATGATTTGTTCTCAATAGGGGCCTTGACTTGCCACAATGGGACTTCGCTACAGTTTAATTAAGAACCAACTTTGAACAGTGAGGATGAAGAGAGTCCTGTCATAAGCTTGATACCACAGTCTGACACAAGAAAATATCAGCTGCTAATAAGTAAATAAAGCAAATGGGACATTTCATAAATCCTTAAATTTTTGAAAAATAAATAATGTTTTATCAGTTCTCTAACATATTTTATTTAATATTTTTAATTCCAACTTTTGAGGCAAAGCCCTAAAAGAATTATGCTAACAAGAATTCTTTCCCAATCTTGGCTGTTGGGTACACTCTTCATTTGCCGTCATCACCTGGTGCACTGCACACACCCAGTAAAGAGAATTATATTTCAGGGAATAGATGAAAATGAAAAGAATTAAATACATATAATTAAATTTATTTAATTAAATAAAATTCAATTTATTTTAATTACATAAAAGAAACAATGACAACATGTGATGAAGGAGGAGGAGAAATAGGAAGAAGGAAGGAGGAGGAGGAAGAAGAAGAAGGATGATGAGGTTGAGGAGGAAGCAGAGAAGGAGAAAGAGGAGGAAGAAGAAGAAGAAGAGGAGGAGGAAGAGGAGGAGGAGGAGGAGGAGGAAAAGGAAGAAGAAGAAGAAGAAGAAGAAGAAGAAGAAGAAGAAGAAGAAGAAGAAGAAGAAGAAGAAGAAGAAGAA
>JADRCH010000156.1:4629813-4796338 GCA_019843965.1 Rhynchomys soricoides | reverse complement strand
AAGAAGAAGAAGAAGAAGAAGAAGAAGAAGAAGAAGAAGAAGAAGAAAGCTTTTCAGAAGCCTCCAAGCCTACAAGTCATGGTTTAAAAACCTGAGGGACCTGAGTTTACAATTACAAAAGGAAAACATGTTTAGAAATATAACAAGGCCCTCTCTTACTGATGGAGGTTCTTGGAAGGCTGAGTGCTATTCGCTATAATTCATGAAAGGAGACCATAATAGATGAGGACTTTCACACATCCATGAGTGCAAACACAGAGCAGCATAGTTTTTAAATAATACATTCATACTGGCTCTTTCCATTACTGAGTCTCCTTCCTTATTCTTGACCAAAATCATTCAACATTTTAATAACCCTGGCAATCCATTCAATTTTTATACTTTAGTAATTATGAAACTTAAGAACTAGATATGTTAAGTGAAGTAATTTAATAACATGTATTACTAAAATAATTAAATATTGTTTGACATTTATACTTTGAAAGTATATTTTTCTGTTTTTAATTTTTATTCTGTGATATTTCATAAAATATGCATTGTTTTGATAACAGATTTAATTGCAGTCACCACAATAGCATTCTGAATGTAAGATTAATTTTATATGGTCAAGGTGTAAAGATTCCATGATAATAAAAAGGAAAATACAATTTTGTAATGCCTAATTAAAGATTTCATAGTACTTTGGGCAAATTGAAAGCAAGAAATTGATAAATATTGATACATATTCACTATTAATTAGGCTTATATTTTAGAGAAAGACAACCTGTGAGTGTTCTTCACTTTTGTGGGTTTAGTGCTTGCTTTTGGGAGAGGTGAGCAAACCACAGAATGCTACTATGGAAAGAGGTTGGGAGGTTAAAGTTTAAATGGAAAAGAAAATAAGAGAAAAGAACAAAAATACACAAACTTTCCACTTTTCTTAATTCCTAAACTTAGGGACTTTAAGCAATACTCATTCTTCAATATAACTAATTCACTAATGCTCTGTATATAGATTCTCCTACTGAATTGCTCAAGCATAGCTAATTGAATGCCTTCACCATTTCCAGTTTCAACAATATGCTCCTGACTGGTTGTTCTTGTCCAGGCTCCCTGTGATCTGCCACACTTCTTTTCTCCCTGTTCCAAACACAAAGAGGAAAATACTCTAGAAGCAGGTGAGTCTTCAGACCTGGATGTATGTCTCCAAATCAGATGAAGCAGGGCACGGGCTCTGTTGTGCTGTATTCATAGCAGGCACCGCATTGGGTGTGGTCATTACACTAGCAAGAAAATGTAGGAAAAGTGAACACTCCAAGGAAAAATAAAATTATGAAGTTGATAAATTATAAGTAAAATCAGAGGTAAAGTAACTGTGTGGCATATTCATAATTTATTCATGAGGGTGTCCCTAATTAAACTGCAGCCTTGCCCTAGGCTTGAACCTATCATTATATAGAAAACCTTGAACTGATTTGAACTTGCATGGTTAAATTTGTATTCGCTTATGTGTAAGGAATGCAAATTGTGCTACATCTATTTTATCTTACTAAGGGCTCTTCCATAAGCAGTACTTCCATTACTTACCTTCACACCTATTCTCCTTCATTTTCAAGATTCTCTTCTCTTCTGCTTCTCTTATTCCCTATTCATTCCCACCTGATTTCATTGTCTTCCCCTGGGTCACTTTAAGCAAGTGTTATAAGACACTATGCACATTTTACAGGATGCTATTATGAACTCTGATGACAAGACCAATATATTATGCCAACTATAATTTGAAATGATTATTTCTCCAGCCTAAATTTCAGCTTTAACCAATATGAACATTTAAGATAAATATCCTTGTGTATATACAAATGACACAAATATAAATTGTTCTCCATTCATGACTTTATTGATGGCACAAGAACTCTGTTATAAATTTCATGCAGATGGTTTGAAAAGGGAGCTGACAGGAGATTGCCTTTCATATGAGCACAAAAGAGCATTTAAAAGAAAGAGCCACCATGTATAGTGTGAAATAATGTGTGAAGAAAAATGAGTCTTCAATTATGTTAAGACCTTAGAACTCACAACTAAAAGGAGAGATCTAACTTAGTAAACTTCCTGAAAGTGCCAAGAGTCATCATATGATTTAGCTTAGCCTAACCTACAAGTCAGGCACTAAGTAGGGTGATAAACTTAGCTTAAAGTCTCATGTGTGTAAGGATGGAGATGTTTCCTTTAGCTCTCTGCCCAATATATGCATATAGAAAAACAGATGGTGTGCAAGGAAAATGGTAGGGAGGGCACAGGGTCTTATTTTTGGCAAATAGAGGAAGCTAGAAGGTCTTTATTTCAACATTCTCTATGTCTGCTACAGATCAATAACTGTAAAGGATAAGAGAAAGGGAGAATTAATATTCACTAGAGATTCTGCAAGTATAGATACTTCATAAGCACTCCATCAACATTGCTGCAATTAATGCTCACAAAAATTGCACTATACCAGCTAGAGCAACTCCATGTGTTGTTATCATATGTAACTAAAGCTGCAGTTCTAATGTGATATTCAATTGTGCATGCTTAGCCTGAAGTACTACTGAGACTGATTATCAGAATGCTGGGTGCCTGGAAAGCCCCTTTGCAACATTTAATGACTGAAAAGAGTGCCATGCAAGAAACCCCTGAGGCTATTATATCAAAAGTCAGAGATATTGATGAAAAATTATCCAGAGTTCTGGAGGGCTTTACGACTATACTCAGCCAGGTGAGTCCTCTCACTCCACATCTTCGCTCTTCACATTCATGGGAGGAGTTGTGAACTCTGAATTGAATAAATGTTCAAATACTTCTGTCTTTACCAGAATGACTCTTTGAAATCCAATATAGTATACATTCTCACGACTAAGAGTTTGTTAATAATTTCAAAGTTTTCTAAAATGTCCCAATCAGAACCTCACAGTCCAGGGATCCCATGAGAAGCAAACTGCTCCTTAAGAAATTTGGACAGTACCTTTCCTGGTCAGAATGAAATTCTTCTGAGATTCAGCAGCTCTAATCACATGAATCTGAGAACTATGTACACGTCAATCTATCATGTACAGTCCTCATCATTTCTATAGCTTTGTGTTCATTTGTATGAGAAGATATTTGGCTGAAAGCAAGAAAAGGACAATGTTATGCTACAAACCTTAATAAGTTACAAGTAACACATCTAAGACAACACTCTGGTCCTAGAAAGACTTCTTCATGAAAGAACTAACTCCTCCGTTATACCTTGGGTAATCCTATATCAAAATTAATTAGCACCTTCTGTCTACTCCTGTGGGGCATACTTTATCTGGAATCACATGGGTATCACATGTATGTCTTTGACTGAAGAATAATATATCTAAATTATCCCCAGATTTTTAATCAACATTTACAAGGATTAATGATCAAAAAATATCATAAATATATGAGTAAAAAGTAAATGACTGTCATTTGGTTCTTAGGTTAATCCTGCAGTCAAGGAAACTAAGAAGTACTTGCCCTGGTTGGGACTGATGTCCTTGCAGGTGGCTGATGAAGACTCTCACCTCTTTGCTATGTATAGTCTTTTAAATTGCCTGCACAATGATGCTAAAAAAGTTGCTGTGTGTATCAATGTCCTGAGATGCTGAACAGTATCTAGAAAACGCCAACTGCCCATTCATACAATCTTCTGAGATAGTTCATAATCATCTACTCCTTTAATGCTTCATTTATGCTTAAATTTTCTCTGTGTGTGCTTGAATATAATTTGTATCTTATAGTAAAAATTAAATTATTTACAAATGTGAATTTTTTTAAAAAATAATTTCTCAATAATTATTTTCTTTAATTAATAGCAAATATATTTAAAAATTAAAACATTCCTACTGAAATATATCACAAATAACAAATTTTGTTTGAAAGTAAGACATTTGATAACTCAGTTTAGAATCACAGTATATTAATGTGAGCCAAGTAATTGTGATAATAAGTCTATCTATTCTGGCAAGAACATGGAAATCTCAAGGTATTTTATGAAAGCCAGCCACCGTCTAGGATCCAATTTTGCAGAGTAATAACAAATAATACAAGTGTTGTGCAATTGCACTGTCTCTAAATTAATGAAATATCACTCAAAAACATGGGGGATATAAGCACAAAATGACACTAGATTTCTATAATAAGCAGCTTCAATCATATGCCTCTATATTTCAAATGCTTTCTTCACTATTGTTCTAACAAGACTTTTTTGAACTAGTTTCAAATCAGTCTCATACTCAAATTATTTCGAGCTCTCCCCCATCCATTCGTGGCTGAAATTTACACAGCAGGAAAAGCAGAGATCATTAGTTCCTACAGTGTTTTTTCTTCTTCCTGATTTGATATTTCCATTCTCTCATCATTTCTGGAATGGGATAGAGAATCAGAAGAAATGGAAAATTTTCCTGCCACCATTTTATAAACTCAAAGAAAATATGACAAATAGAAGCATCCAAGACACCTCAAAATCTGAGACTAGATGAAAAAGTAAGAAAATCCAAAAGAAATCTGAAATTTAATTTATTATCAAATGGATATAAACATATCTTGCTTTACATTGTTAACTTTTTACTAGAAATCCTCAAAGATAGCTAGATGATAGAAGACAGATGAGAAAGATGAGAGATAAGAGGGGATAGATAGATAGATAGATAGATAGATAGATGATAGAGATGGTACATAGATGCATGATAGAGAGATTTAAGCAAATTACAAAATTAACTTGGATCACATAATTTCACTACACTCTGTACTCTACCAAAATGAAAGAACAGATACAGTCTAAGATTTTAAGTCATTTATCTCCTTCCATTTCTGAGTGACACATATGATATATATATATCATGAATGAAACCAATGCCTTCCTATAGAACCAGGCCTAAACAAACATTACCTTCACCCTTCTACTTTTGCTCACTTTTTCTAACAGTTTATAATTTCTTATACTACAGTATGGACTTTGAATATCCTCCTAAACTTGGAGTTTAAAACCTTTGTCCTCAGCCTGTATTGCTACAGTGAGGTGTTAGAAAATCCAAGAGGTAAAAACCATTGAAAGTGTTAGCCAATGTCAAACTTGTCTCCTTTAAAGATGATTCCTCAAGTGACATTGATGGAAATCTGATTATTGTAGCATTTACAAGATCCTTTCCATGGGCTTTCCCACCTTATTCCTACCATATGGTTTATTAATTGCTAATTAAATGCCCTTAAACATCTAGATCCAATGTGAAATTCTAAGTTAACGTTTACTTACTGGAAAATCATTCATCTCTTAAAAATTAAATCTCAGGAGAAAAGGAACTCTAACCAACAGCTTTCCAAAATGTCCTCTTTGATATGTTTTTCTATTATGCCTCTCTGAGTGAAAACCATATGCTAGGTTCACTATGGATTTCAATAGTCAACAGAAAAAAACAAAATGAAACAATAAAAAATACTTAGAAAGGACCTCATACATAAATGAAAAAGACAGCCTATGTGTAAAAACCAGTTCCCATAGCATACGGAACATGGAGGGAAGCCAAGTTAGCCTCATCAATGGTGACTTCTGCAGTGAGAACCCATGTGGCACTGCACTTGGAAGCTTATTCAATTCAACCACTTTAAAAGACCTTCTTGAATCTATGACTCAAAAATTACGCTTTTCCGCAAAGTACACTAAGCCAAATAAAAGTAGATTGAAGTCTTTTTTAAACATCATTTCTGTTAGTGTTTCTTTGTATATAATCAGTCCAGCTCACACATTGCTTTCAATTTTTTAATTTTATTTATCTGGTCTTTGAGAATTTCGTTTATATATACAGTGTATTTTAATCATAACCCTTCTCCTCTGCCTCCAAAGCTTCTGCCAGAAACCTCCTAATCTTAGTCTCAACTTCATATCCTCTTTGTTTTTTCTTTATTCTTTATTATCCACTAAATCCAATTGATACCACCCATATGGGTATGGGTGTAGAGTGTGCTGGAGCATAGACCATAGACTGAAATAAACAAACTTTCCTCTCCTAGAAGCCATTAACTTCCAATATTAGCAAGGTATTCTGTTGTATAATGAATTATTCAGATCACCACAGTTAAGAAGCAAAAACAATATTAAGATTAAAACAGCACTGGATATAAGGGAAGAAACTGGTATGGCTTAACAATGTTTCCATAAGCACTGGATTTTTGTATATGTAGTATATTTTCTTGAGCACTTATATGCAAATTAGTCAAACTTTATTTGGTGTAGAGCTATAGAGATTCAGAAACTTAATAATATATTTTAGTGAAACTGAAAAAATATCAGGAAAATAAGAGAAACTGGATATAAATGAAGAACATAAAATTCTGTTTTATATTAGATTTTAAAATGAAAACCTGGAGTTATATTTTTCCCCAAGAATGGTTTTCTAGAATCCTTCATCCTCCTCATCCTGTCTCTTACTCAATTCCTATCTTTCACTCTTCCTTCCTCCACTTCATAACCCACAAAAACTTTATCTGGTCACACAGTCAGACTACCTCATAGAAGTCTAGTGGGCTCCAACAGTAAAACCATCAACTATTTCTGGTCTGTTTAGAGATAGTTGACAAGTGAGCCCCACTCAGACAGTCAAAATGTTTCCACATTGAATACATAGAATCTTAAAGGTTATAGCTGTGAGTTTGAGTATTATAATTTGTGACCTTTTAAAGAATGTCTGCATGGATTGGCAACTTAACTATTAGTGGAGAAAATTCCTCAGGGGGATTGAAAGGAAGGAAACATTGACATCTCCCTCCTTAGCTGGATGAGTTCTAATGTATTTGATACTCTGTATCTGCATGAACTGAAGGGGAAGAGAATTGCTAGAGGCCCCAGGAAGAAGTCAGCTAGAATCCAGAATATGGCTGTAGAAAGAGCGGTCATGATCCACGAGATTCCTCTGAATAAGTTGGTAGAATTATTTGTTGACTAGTAATGGGACAAGAAACACACACTTGGGAATTCATTAGTTTGTCCTATGACATGTACTGCCAGTCACTAGCGACAAATAGGTTGAGAGATTTTGAATATGTTATTAAGACTGTTGTGTCAGAACTGTTCCTCTAATGCTCCATTCGATTGTGGAATCATATTATGGAAATCTATTTTTAAAAAGAGAAGGTAAAACAAAACTTAAGGCTGTTAATCTCTGTCTTCCCTGCCATGTGACTTGAACCGTGGGAGCATAAGGAGAAAGGACTGCATGATAGGAGCATGAGATGAAGTTGAAACTATAAGAGAACTTCTAGAACATTCTAGGACAAGTCCAAGAAGACATGAATTTAGAGGCCAATAACTGACTATCATCCCTGGAAACATCTGGAGTGACTTTATGTTTGTATCCTAGTACTTTCTTGTCTGAAAAGTTCATGGAATCTCAGAGCTTGTGAAGAACATAATACCCAACATTGTATTTTTATATCTCTGTGAAAATTATCTCATAGTTATTGGCTGGCTTTCTTAAAGTATCCAGAACTTTCCATGCTGTTAATAGTATCATAATCTCACTTCACTATATTTATCCAATCTATATTTACTTATTGTGATTCTAAGTTGAGTGTTCTACTGTGTCTTATTTTCAAAACAAGCATATTATGTGTGGTAATTTTTATTAAAATGTCTTGGTGCTATTTATGTATTTATTATGAAGTAAAGAATATAAATTTGGGATACGTGCATTCTTAAAGCATCCTTTTTAATATGAAGAACACACTTATTTATTTATTTATTTATTTGTTTATATCCATTTTATTCCAGTCTTAGGAAGACTTAGGTAAGGGATTGGTGGGTTCAAGGCAGCTGAGGTATATATTAAGACAGTCTCACAAACAATGTGGACAACTTGTGATAAATAATTCCCTTAATCATATAGATAAATTTTTTTCCTGGACAATAGCTTTTATTTATAAAGTATGAGTCATTTACATTATGTATACACTTAATTCAGCAATAAGAGTTCCACTATACACATACACTGAAAAGGTTTAAAATTAAGATATCTTGAGGAATGGATCACTGTCAATGATCTTAGAAGCAGATGGATGAGCACTTGGCATTTGCTGGGGACCATTTGACATGTCAGAATCTTGAAATAACTGGCAACCTTATTTGCACCATAATTTATTAGTAGAGAAGGGCAAAAAGGCAAGATACTTCACCTAACACCTGCATGTTTGCTGTTCTCAACCAGGTAGGATATTTCTCATTCTCCTCAACCCAGAGATGAACCTTATCACCAAACAATAGTCAGTCAGTTGTTATTTATATTGTTAATAAATTTATCCCTTATCCACTATAAATATTTAATAAAGACTAGGGAGGAAAGTCAAGAATGTGAATCTTCAACCATAAGTCTTATATATTTTATGTACATGGAAGCATAAATCTGTTATTTATGTAAAAGCTAGACAGAAGGCCACATATATGAATTCTGACACCCAGCTGGTACTAGATGAATTCTTATATAAGAAGATAGAAGGTACTATTCTGACTTCCTGTTGGATCAGACTGCTATATTTCCTTTAATTTAAGCATTCTAGAATTAAATCAATATAGCTTGAATATACCAATTTTATCAAAAATAAAGAATATAATTTGTTGATATTATTAGAAACTCACTGCATTCCAAATATGGAGAATCTTTAGTCAAGGGTTTTCCTTAAAGATAAAATCCCAGCATTCAGAAGAAAAATAGACACCTTTTCCCAAGAAGCTATTTGCAATTTATAGATTCTAGAAGAGGGGAAAACAGTTTTCTTCCATGGGTTGAACTTTGTATATCAACAATGCCCCAGAGAAGACCCCATGCTCAGTCCAACCCAGAAGACACATCATGATTTTATGTGTATTTCTTTTCATTTGTTTTTGTTTTTTAAGAGAGAGAAATAGCATGAAGTTTAGTAGATAGAGATGGGAAGTGTCCAGAAAGTACAGAGGATCAGAAAGAATATGATCAAAATGTTTAGTATAAAATTTCCAAAGAATAAAAAAACTTGAACAACTACATAATAATAATACTAAGCCCCAATTTTTTTTTTTTTGGCTTGGTAAAGAGTGGAGGTCTCTATGGATGTCTCTGAGGGTTAACTTAAATTTTCAACTTTGCCATGCCTGATAAACTGTGTGACAACAATGATGGTATTACTACTGCCTTCTCTAGAAGTTAACTTAAGTTTTCAACTTTACCAATGACAGTGTTGAGGTTCAAGGGTAGGGCACAAATGTTTGGTTTTGGTTTTGTTTTTCTTGTTCATCTCTAATCAGAGATTCTCTGTAGGATCATAGTCACAGAAGAGATTCATTGACTCTCCATGTTTGAGACTTGCATGGAACTCAGGACTACAAAGTACTGAAGTAATCAAAGTGAACTGAAGAAGCAAAAATCCCACAGAGGAGCTCACTTGGTGGGGAATGTTGCAAAATTAGTGCATGGATCAAACCAGACTTCCTAACTGAAAGGTCCACAGAGGCCAGATACTATGATCATGAGCCAATGGAAGGACTTCAGCTCTAGACGACAGTTCACCCTAAATGTCAGATAGGAGGTGGTATTCACCATGGCATTCCCTACAGGAAAGGAACATCTTGAAGAATGGGGAACAAACCACACTGCAGGTCCACAATATAGCTCCTTTTGGAGGAGCCCTGGTATCCAATATTGAGCTACCAATTTATTGATCCCTTACTGATGAAAATAATGCTTGATCTTGGAACTCAGAGCCCCGTAATACATGGCTAACTCAGAAACACTGGGCAGTGTGAACATCAACTGACAAATATAGAAATAGAGTAGTTGAAGGCAAAAAAAAAAATGTCCTAGGGAGGGCAAATTCCTCACACTTACTAGGGAGGACTCTGTCTACATTTCTGTCCTGTGGATAAGAGTATGGAACATGGACATAACATAGGCACACATACTTCATATCAATTTGGGGGAGTCTTGCTTGAGAATGTGAACTTTAAGGGGATCTTCTGTCTCAAGTGACATGGAAATCTAAAGGGTAGACATCACTCATCCAGCCCAGAGCAGTAGTGGCTGTTAAACACCTTGAAAGGACTGACTAAGAGCCCATCTGAAAGAGAAAGATACCCAGAGGGTCCATGTGTGTGGCAGGCTAGAATGTGGGACCTGCTTTTTCTCAGATGCAGCATCATCAGAGCTACAGAAAACTGGAGCTATTTGAAGCACAGATGCTCCTTTCACTGGTTACAAGAAAAGTACAAATCAATAAACTGAGCAAAATTAGAAAATCCCTAAGCCTGAGTTAACTGAAAAATCACACTTCCAAAAATAGGACACAGGGGAATAAAAAGAAAAAAAAGGTTGAATGCAAACAACAAATTGTGTCAAAATATTTAGGGAGCAGCTAGTGGAAGGGAATTTGGGGATTTGTTATTTCATTGCTAAGGTAAAGAACGATTCCAGTTTTTTAGTTATATCCTTAATTTTTGATATTATAATAAAATTATATCATTTCCTCCTTTGCTTTCTTCTTTCCAAACCTTCCTATATAACCCTACTTGCTCTCTTTCAAACACATAGCCACATATTCAATGATTATTGTCATATATGTACATATATGTTTATATATATGTGAATATATTCCTAACTACATACGTACCACCTACTCCGTCTGTATTACGTTATGTGGATATGTGATTTTAGGGCTCTCCATCTGATTTAGGATAATCAACTGGTGAGCTCTTTCCTGGTGAACACTATAACTCTTAGCATTCCTTTTTTCCCTATAGCATATTGTCTAGGGATAACACCTCAAGGAATTTTTCCTTCCATGTTGTCATGTCTATGTCTATTTTCCTTTTTTCAGTTTCTCTTGGGGTCATCATGTTGGTGAGGCTTTATGGAAGTTATTTCTCACATTATTAGAAGACATAGTCTCAACATAAATTTCTTGGTGCTCTGGTTCATACAATCTTTCCACATCCTCTACTATGTTCCTTGATTTTTAAGTGAGAGAGTTGTTTTGTACATTTATCCCTTGGGACAGACCTATAAATTTTGATTGACTGGAGGTTTCTGTACATCTGGTTTTTTTTAATGTAGGAGTTCAATGCTTATTCATACCAACACAAAAGCAGTGTGAACAGTGATCCAAAGAGGAGTACATGGGACTATAACTAAGAAGCAGGAAAAGAAATTAGCTCTTCCTAGAAGTGGACCATCATCTGTGCTACAGAGATTAGACAGACCCATTGGAGCAACCAGCATAGTGTTATTGACACTGACAAACCCTCAAACACACTGAAGAAATCAGGTCAGATTCAATATTTCATACCTGAAATAAGAGCATTGTATCTTTATTGTTAGACTCTTATCATGTGGTTTTGCTGCACACCTCACAGCAAAGGTTTTTAGTGTACAGAGGACCTTAAGGTCCTCCTGATAAAACATTTGTGAAAGTAACAATCCTGATACTGGTTTTTGTCAGTAACCATATGGCTTTTTTGCCTTTTAACCCATCACTAACAATACCTTTTTCAAATTCTTAATCTGTTTTATTTGTGGTTCTAATTGCTTTTCCACATCTTTAAGGCACAAGATGGTTGCACTATAAAATGCTATCTTTTCCCAGAAACTGTGTATGATATATCTGAAATACATTCTTGCCATCTCCAAACAAGTGAATTTCTTAATGAAATTTAACTTCTAAAGGTGACATAGCTAGTCACAGACATAAGAGTGCCATCATGACTATGATGCTGTTAACCTTCTCTGGATGGGTAGAGTTATAGGAATTTCATCCTGTGATTTGAGAACTTAACTCCTGAGTAACTAGGGGTAGGTGTACTGGAGTATACAGGTTGAAGTTTAACTAAAGTGGGGATCCCAACTTGTTATCTGTTCTGCTTGTGAGTTTTTCTGGCATGCAGCTCACTTCAACTCAACCACGTGTCTGTAAGCAATCCTTCCCTTAAGCTCCTCTGAATACCTCAATTCATTCAGTTATTCAGCTGTGCTTATGTGGAATAATATGCTGTTATTGCCCAGCCTTTGAAGACCTTTCTCAGTATTTGCTGTATAAGAGCACTGCACAGGCCAAATAGCCTTTTCCATACATACTCCTTCATTGGTGATTTTTGCTTATCCCAGGAATACAAGGCAATATGCAGAGATATTCTATGAGAAGAAAAAGGTGAAGGTCCTATTATTTAACTTAGAAACAAGGGAGAATGTTAACATTTCCATCCATACATGGAATAGCTCAAGAGCAAATAAATCCATGTAAAAATGGCTATGCTCCAAGATTGATAACTGGGACTTGAATGCAACCACAGGAGACTATGAGTACACCTACAGCCACTCCTTCAGGAAAGAACAAGATTTTTTTTTAGTTCCTGGGTTACAGCCATCAATTCCTTGACTTTAATCAGCCTAATGACACTTTCAGTTGTGAGGTTTATTTTATACAGTGCTAGTAGATGTGTATCTCATACTGCTTTAAGGATCTGGTTAATTCCTAGAGATGCTAGGATGGTTAAACATACCTAAATCCATAAATATAATACAAAAAGAGAGATTCAGAGACAGATAATATTCAGAGAGTGAAAGACTTCAGAACATGAAGCCCTAAATGAGATGTCTCCATTAAATCCCTCCCATTAGGGATCAGGGAACTCCGCAGAAGTAGGGACAGGAAGACAGTAAGAGCCAGAGGGCAAGGAGAACCCCATAAAAAAAAGAATCTGGTTTATGTCAAATAGCCTTGTAAACAGGACAGCCTGCTAGAAGTATCTCTCCTTATAGTCTTGAGGACATGTTCAGAAAGATAAATTAATAACAACTATCACATTTATGTTTTGAAATGTAAAAGAGTGAATCTATTCAAATTCATAATAGACTGAGTAAGTCTCTCCAGAGATAAATGACAACATAGGTGTGTATGGTGTTTATAATTTATGAAATAACTTTACAAAAGATACATTTGTCATTGAAAATTAAAGAAATGTAAATTCTGATAATATCTATTTAGGTTTACATTTAAAAGATAAGTTAGTTACCCTGCATATTGCAATGCTATATAATTTTTTTAGTTACTTGAATTTGAGATGTTTCCCACAGATAAAGCTGCATTTATTGAAGATTCTGTGGAATTTATTTCATAATACTCACAACTTTCAGATCAGAAAAACTTTTGGCATGATATCAATAAAGTCCAGTGGCAATTTTCAGGTGGTATAGTCTGCTTGAAATCACATGTTGTTGCTTTGATAGAGGTCTAAGTCTGACCATCAAATGTAAAGGAAATTGATGCAGAAACCATTTCACACTGTTGTCTCAAGTTTAAAAGATGTCTTATGATAGGGCATGTCTTATCATAAAGGATGCCATTGTAAGTAATAGCAACAGCATAAGCTAACAGTGCCCCTTGGGACTACTGACATAGTTGCTGTCACTCAGATACTCAGGGTGAGCCCATGAATATGTTATGGAATAGACACAATGCAAAGCCCACAGTGCTAACATCCTGGCTCCCCAAACTGCCAGTAATCAAATAAGAACATATTTCATCAATAGAATTTAACTGTAACTACAGACCTACTCATAAAAGGTCATTTTAAAGACAAATTTAGAGAGGAAAAAATCCAAATATTTGGCAATGAGATGAACCATTATGGTGCTATGGTAAGCTGGCTACTCCATCTTGAGGTACATTTATGTCTCAACCCTCTCCATCTTCAGTGTTAAGAATCCAGCAATCATGTGTTTGTTTTCATCAGGCAAGATAATGAAGCAAACAGATAAACTGTGTTGTCCTTGTCACATTAGTGCATAAAATGCTATTAATGAATGTTGAGTAAAGGTATAAAAATATAGTAAGAGTATCATGCTTGACAATCAGCAGAAACCTCAAATCATTAAACCATCTGAAGAGAATTACTTACACACCCAACTCAGAATTAATTCCAGGAGCAACATAGAAAAATTAAAGAACTGCAGGATACACCCAATTTTCAAACTGTACTGTGGTAATATAATTGTTTATTTAAAGTTTTATAATGGAAAATCTTTTTGTTCTCACAACACCAAAAAGTACCAATCTAAACATTAAAGGACACTAGAGAAAGATAAAGCTGTCCTACACAAGGTGACTCTTACATTCACATGAATAGATCTCAGTGCTTTCTTTCCTTGTGGTACAGACGTTGCTATGGCTATTGTTGTCAAACCTGCTTATAGAGGATCAAATGGGCTCTCTGCCCAAGTGCAAAGTGGAAAATGGAGCTGCCAGGTGATTCTCCAGCACCTGTTTCCCTGGGCATATATCATACCTGTGAACATCAATTACCTCTCTGGTGAAACTTTCAGAGAGTTTGGACTTATCCCATTTGCTCCTAACATCTTCCCTAAAGGAGCATTCGTGTCAATGGCTAGGCTTCATGATAGCATAAGTGAAAAAGCATTATGTGCTGAACTTCAAATAGTGTACATTCATAGGCATAAAATTTATTCATAGGCATTTAGTAGCATCTGCTACTAAAAAGTGAGCAAGGACTGAATGAACTAGTTTTTGATTGTCATGATAAAATACCACAGTGAAGAGAGCTTATACAAGCGTTTAATTGGGGTTTATGTTTCCAGGATGTCCATGATGAAAAAACAGAGGTAGTCGCTGTCAGCCGGCAGCCAGCAGGCAACTGAAGCAGCAGCTCAGTGCTGACATCTCCAAACACAAACAGGAAGCCTAGAAGGTGAACACAAAGTGCCATGCAGGAGTCTTTTGAAACTAAAAGTCCACCCTGAGTGACCTACTTCCTCCAGAAAGGCATACCTTCTAATCCTTCCCCAAATAGCCTACCACCATTCAAATGCCCAAGAGTTGTTGGAGAACTCTCACTCTTAATTCCACAAGGAGGATGGAGCAGTTTCATGACCTCTTGAGATTGTAAACAATCAATAATTTTAAGTTTTTCCCTTATTATTCTTTGGTCAATTCTTTAATCTTTCACTTAATACAAAAATCCCTAAGAGGTGTGGCTGATGAAGGACTTTGGCTTCTATTGCTGTGTGTTAGCCCTAGTGTCCACTGATGCTATGCACTTAGTACACAACAGACACCCAGTAAAGGAGTATTATGCTCTAGGCAATGGCTACAATAAAACAAACAAAACAAAAAATACCACTAACATAAAAATGACAGTAATGGCAGCAATAATGACAGCAATGGAAAACAATGGTTATGGCTTCTAATTATGATGATAATAGCTTTTCAAAAATTCCAAACAAGGGAGCCATGTTTAAGAACTTAAGGTCTCTATCTCACTCTCTTTCTGCACAGACCCTTTCTCTCTTTATCTTCTCCCTCTCTCCTTCTCTCTTCCCCTGGTGACTTCCCTAGCCTTTGTATGCAGATCCAGTGAACTCAGCTGCCCAAGGCCAGCTTCCCAATAAACCTGCATTTTAAAAAAATAACTTGAAGTCACAAGTTCACAATTACTAAAGGGATGCTGGTTTAGAACTATGAATAGGCTCACTCTTCCTGACAATGCTAGTTTATAGGGTGTATGCTGTATGCACTCCAGGAGACCACAACAGATGAGAAATTCAGTGCATCAGTGAAGAAGAGCACAGCTCCTTTATAGTAAGACTTATGTCTATTGGAATCTTCAGTCACACTCTACTTTTCTTTATTCCTCATCCTTAGCTGGAAATCTTAGAAACTTCTTACTATCCCTCCCTAGAAGTTCATTAGGCTTTGATAATTTTTGATCACTAAATTGAAATTCTAAATGTATCAAATAATATATACTTAAGAAAATATAGTATTTTTAAATTAAGTGTTGAAAGGTATGGACACACTGAAGCATATTTACTGTACTTTATATTTTCTTTTTGTTATATCTCCTGAAAAATTATGCTGAGGTTTTGTTGGTTTGTTTGTTTTTTACCTGATACTAAAATTAAACCAGTTACATTCTACATCTTTATTAACTTTGTATGATTAACATGTATAGATTCAGTGGTAATTCAAAGAAAAAATATAATTTTATAAATTGTAGTTTGGAAAAACAAAATGCAGGAGACAGACAAATATAGACAGCTATGGAATTTGCTGATGATCATAGTGAAAGAAATTCAGTGTTTTATAACAGTTCTGATTTTATTGCTTTCTTTCTAAATAAAACTTTTAGAAGAATGGGAGCACAGGAGAATCCCAGGAGAGGGAAGATATTGTAAGAGTAGAAAATTACATGAAAACCAGAGTATTGCACTAAATGAGGAACTGTAGACAAAAAGATCACTTACTTAACTTCTTAATTTGTAGATGTTATGATGTAGCCTTTCTTCAAAAGCATAAATAGGCCAAATGCAGTACTCTGCATCTAGTTTCATTTAGTAAATTCAGAGAGAAAATTGTGTACTTCTGGCAGACGGTCCTGTACAGCCTGCCTCAGTGTACCACACTTCTTCCTTCCCTGTTCCAAACACTACAACACAAGCCCAGAAGATGAACGTGCATATTCAGCTAAGTTTTGTCACCAAATTAACTGAAGCAGTGCACTGGCTTTGCCATGCTGTGCTATGGTGCTCTGCTAGGTACAGTAATCAGATCTGTAGAATGAATGGTTGATAAGAGGAAAATCCCATTATATAGTTGATAAATTATAAGTAAAATCAAATCTAAAGCAAATTTGTACCAGATCCATAAATTATTCACAAAGTTTTTGAATGTGTTAACCACTGTTTTACCCTGGACCAAACCTTTCATCCTTTAAGAAATGTAGAAATGATTTGAACTTGCTTGTGCAAATTTACAACCACATGGAAATGTGAGTTATCATATAGCAAGGTGTAACAACAGCAACACAGCTGGTATCCGTCCCTGAGTTGGGGAGAAGCATGGAAACATTACCTGGATTTCCAGACTGTTATAATTCCTGCCCCATATTCTGCATAGCTTGGTGGTGGTGTGCACAGGAAGCAAAAAATTAACTGAATTCAGGGCTACAATGAAGGAGGAATCCTCAGCAGATACCCATGTTGCTGTGGGATTTTTCAGACAATGAGATGTCATTGACTCAGCTGCAATCCTGTAAGTATCTCTTAATCCTTCACTTCGACTCTCTTAACCCTGTCAACTCACAAGTTCTTCAACCTATGCTTAGATAAGATAATCAATCTATTCTTTTCGGTATAGACTACTGCAAAAAACACATTAGACTTTTAGATGAATGATTCTCAGTAAGTTCTCCTTGTCCTAGTGGTGTGAGGCAATGTATTATATGTTGTAATAAGTCAAGCAAGGGGGGAAAAGGTGAATGAGCATTCTATTCAATTTAGAAACTAGGCAATATCAGTACTACCACCAAAGCACAGGACAGCTCGCAAGCAAGGAATAACACATCTCAAAAAGGCAGTGCTGCTGAAATTGAGAATTGTGATAGAAATGAGATCACAGATTTCTGTGGGTCACAAGTATCACAACTCCAGAAGAAAAGAAGTGACATTTTCTGGTCCAAGGTCACTGCTGTGCACTTGCTGACTTAAATTAACCTAATCAAACATTCAGTCGTGTGTGATCTAGTTTATCCAATACTAGTAGATGTCTGGCTTGTACTGCTTTGAGAAGTTATAAAGAAAAGCAGATTAATGCTATTTGTCTTTGTATTAATGAAAATTACCTCAAACAATCATTTATAGCATATTTTATGGATTGTAAAACAGTATTCTGTTTAGACTGTGAATCCCTCTCTAGTACTAAATAAGAAGATATGCATGTGTGTGTCTACATGTATGCCACTTTCTTAAATGTGAAAGAATTTCAAAGATACATTGTATTCTTTGAAAAATTAAAAGTAATAGGAATTCTGATGATATCTTTTTTATGTTATATACAAAGTTTGCTTGGTTACCTTACATACTGAGTTTTTATATATTTAATTTTATTGGTTTCCTGAGTTTTGGGGTTTTCACAAACACAAATTAATGAACCATAGCTTTGTGTTGCATTTTTAGAATGGCATTTATTATAATTGATCTAGAACCTGGACCCAGAAGTTTACATTTAAGATTCAGAAAATCTTTCAAAGAAATGTCTCTAAAGTTAGAAGTTTTTATCTTAGTAAATTATAATTACATCATTTCTGCTCCCTCTCCTAAGGTCAGTGAACCCTTCCCATGTCCATTGTCCCTTCCCCACAGTTTCTCCAATTCATGGCTTATTTTTTTTAATTGTGTGTGTGTATGTGTGTGTGTGTGTGTGTGTGTGTGTGTGTGTGTGTGTATGACTATATAGAAATACAACCTAATGAGTCCATTTAGTGTTGCTTTTATGTACATTTTTAGGACTGACCATTTGATTTCAGATAACCATTTAGGGGTCTCATCCCTTGAAAGGAATAAATACTCTCTGTAACGAGCTTAATTTATTGTATACTTTTCATCTGGGGGGAGCCCTATAAGAGTTCCCCTATCCTCATTGGCAAGTCAACTACTTTGTCATTGTTCAGGTTTTGTTTAGGCAGTGATATTATTGAGACTTCACCAATCTATTGAGACTTCACCAATCTATCTTCCCTGTCATGTATAGAAGACAGTATGCAAGCTTCAAACATCTAGCCCACTATTCCAACCCCTCTTCTTCAGTGTTCCCTGAGTGTAGAGAATGTGTTGTAGATTTATGTGATGGGACTAGACACCAAAACATCAGTTGTTTTCTGTATTTTTACCAGTTGAGGAACAAATTTTTGTGAAAATGTGGGAAAGAAGAACCCTCATTCACTGTTTATAGGATTGAAAGTTTTGCTGGCACTCTGGTAATCAGTAAAAAGAATTCTCAAAAATCTTAAAATAAATCCTATAAATGACCATATTACACCATCCCTTGGTATATGCCCCTCTGCAGATACTTACTCAACAAGCTCTGTCCAAAATAACTTGGAAATAGAAACAACCTAAATGCCCTCCCTACAAGTGGCAAATGGATAATGAAAGTGTATTAAAGCTGGGCAGTGGTGGTACACGCCTTTAATTCCAGCACTTGGGAGGCAGAGGCAGGTGGATTTCTGAGTTTGAGGCCAGCCTGGTCTACAGAGTGAGTTCCAGGACAGCCAGGGCTACACAGAGAAACCCTGTCTCAAAAAAACACAAAAAAAAAGAAAGAGAGAGAGAAAGAAAGAAAGAAAGAAAGAAAGAAAATATATTACAAACACACAATGGCATGCTATGAGGCTATAAAATATGAAATTATGAATTATGGAAATAATAAAATAAAACTAGAAAATATTATATTGAGTGAGTTATCCCATACCCAGATAAGCAAATGCCACATATTTTCTCTCATGTCGGGTTCCCAGCTTGAATATTCAACTGTGAGTATGTAGTCTGTAGTAACAGAAAACATCTAGAAAATAAAAAGAGACCATAGGGGTGACGAAAGAACTCTATGGAGAATATAAGAAAGCAGGCAATATGAAGGGAAAAATGGAAAAAAAGAGAAAGGGTTTTGATTGGAGGGGGAGCAATGATAATACAAAAGGAAAGAAAGACAAGAAGAATAAAGAACACTGGTGATATTTGAATATCATAAGGAAACATATTACTTCATATTTACTTAAAATTTTAAGTTTTTATGTTCTGTTAATTTATGCTGCTTGGGATGATAATAACCCCTCATGAGCCATAGGCAATGTGATCAAAAACCCAGTAGCATGCATAAGAAAACTCTTTTCCAACTGATACTCAAAATAATATTAGGTTATAGCTGTTGCCTTTAGTTGTCTTCCAGAAGATGAATGTAAATCCCTATTGCTGAAGGCACCGTGTACTTTTGACAAAGGAGTCAGAAGACTCAAGCTGTGTCTGGTAAAAGTGCCTCTTCCCCAAGAACTAGCTTACATAGAGCTGGAAAGTACAATGCAAGCTGCCAAGGGAAGAAAGCGATTGATAGTGTTACTTAGACAGTATGTCTATGAACCACAAGTTCCAGTATGACAAGATAACCCTAAAGGTGAAATAGTGGCACTTATATCTTGTCAATAACCAACTAGTATACAGAAGGATGTTAGATACACTCAAAAGAAAATCATGCCTGGTAATGGAAACCTAGTCCACTACCTGTCATTTATCTTAGAGAAGAATGTTCTGCAGTCACTTCCTAAAACAATATAATTTCTAACTGCATTTGGAATGCTTATTCTTATATGCACAGATAAGCATGGTTTTCTTATCAAAGAAGTTTATTTTGCAGCAGATAAAAACCATCACAGAAAGTCTTTTAAGGTAGGATGTACATCCCATATCTTCCTCTTGAGATTACAAGGTCGTTGCTATGTTAGAAGCCAGTGTCTGTCCAAAGAAAAACTAACGATGAAACAAACAGGGATCTTATCACAAATTTGAAAATGAGAGTTACATAAACCTGTAGGGGAGGCAAAATCAGATGTCTTAGTCAGGGTTTCTATTCCTACACAAACATCATGACCAAGAAACAAGTTGGAGAGGAAATGCTTTATTGGGCTTACACTTCCAATTGCTGTTCATCACGAAAGGAAGTCAGACTGAAACTCAGGCAGGTCCAGGAGCAGAAGGTGATGCAGAGGCCATGGAGGAATGCTGCTTAATGGCTTGCTTGCTGCTCCTGGCTTGCTCAACCTGCTTTCTTATAGACCCCAAGTCTACTAGCCTATTTATGGTACCACTCACAAGGGACCCTCCCCCCCTTGATCACTAGTTGAAAAAATGCCTTACCGCTGGATCTCATGGAGGCATTTTCTCAACTGAAAGTCCTTTCTCTGTGATAACTTCAGTTTGTGTCAAGTTGACACACAAAACTTTCCAGTACATCAGATTAGTACGATTCTCATAAGTAATCAAGAACAAAAGTTGTGCTTAAAAGTACAAGCTGCACATTAAGCTGGCAGTGAACCTAAGAACTCTGATGTGCTTCATGGCCCCATATACACATCAAGAGCCCACAGGGGTGTAAGATAAAACATGGGAGATGCAAAGTCTGCAGAGTTGCAGTTCAGCTACCATAAACTGTTACCAATAGGACTATGGGAAACCAACTCATCCATGTAAGCCCTGTATTCATCAACAGGCTTAGTTGATAACAATAATCAAACAATTCTTCACAAGGTTATTTTAAATCCTAAATTAAGAGAAAAAAATGAATGATTATGGCATGTTGCAAAGCTGGTATACTTATGACAGGAGTCTACTGTATGCTAGAAATCCAGAAATCATGGATTTATTTTTATCAAACATGAATATGAAACAAACAGAACTAGGGTATCCTTGTCACATCAGTGTCCAATGTGCTAATAACAGACATTGAGTGAAAAATAAAAACAAGAGGGAGTCTAATGAGCAAAAATGATCAGAAATCACAGCATGTTAAGCTCTCTGAAGAGACATCTTCTACATCCAGCTCAGAATAAATGTCAGGTCTAAATCTGAGAACCACAGATGCACTTTTGTAAACATTCTAGAACCCCAGGAAGTTAACAGCTTTTCAAACTACACAACCATGTAAATATAGTTATTTAATTACACATAATAAAGAAAGATTATATTCTTCTGTCCCAACCAAATTATAACAAGCTATGCAAGTAGATGACTGGAGATAGATAAGACTTCTCTACAAATGCTAGCACTTGTAATATCACATGAATAGTTTGTCTCTGCTAATTTTTTTTCTCACTACAGGGATACTCGTACTGCTGATGTTGTAAAACTTGTTCATATGAGAGAAAATGGCCTCTGTGTCTACATATAACATGGTAAATGGAGGATCTCAGCTGGCCCTCTGGTACCTATTTGCCCTGGAAAGAACCATATCTGAGTAGATGAAAGCCCATAGGACATGAAAAACCCTTTCCCAGAAATCTTCAATGGATTTGTAAATACCACACCTACTTCCAATTTCTTCCTTAAAGGAGCATTCCTGTCAATGTCTGAAAACACAATGACCTAACTGAGAAAGTGTCATGAACCAAAGTTCAAATAATACACTTTCATAGGTAGAAGAAACCATCAGTCACTAAACACTTACCAAGAAAAATGTGACAGTTATAGATAAATTTAAATTTTCCAAAATGAAATAGTTTTAAGTATATTTTATCTAATGTACATTTTAAAAATTCTTTTAAAAATTTCCAATTGATATATACACTCTTAGAATGTATAGCTAAGAAAGTATTCAGACTTCCTGTTCTTGGGTTCTAGGGCCAGTGTCAATTGCCTTTCTTCACTTGGTGTACTACAGATAACCAGTAAAGAAGAATTGTTTGGCAGTAAATTTCTTAAATTGAAAAGAATTAAAATGACTAGAACAAGGTTATTAGGGGGAAAAGAAGAATGATAACTATCAAAGGCTCTACAGGAACAACAAATCTAGAAGCCATTTCTAAAAGAACTTGGTGGCTTAGGTTATCACTACTAAAACAGACTCGGCTTTGAAATACAAACAAGCTTCTCTTCCTGATGAAGATTTTCAAAGGCTGGGTGTTGTGTAAAATGTGTAAGTCTATGAGTTCACAGTAGATGATGGTTCAGTACATCAATGACTATGACCGTAGGTCTCCATTGTATGTCATGAATACACATTCATACTGTCTTGTTTACTTACTGATTTTACTTACTTTGCATTCTTTCTTTTTTCTTTTTTTTAACTATTTATTTTTTTACACTCCAGATTTTATCCCCCTGTCCATCCTCTGACTACTGTTTCACATCCCATTCCTCCTTCCCATACCCCTGTCTCCACAAGAATGTCCCCAGACCCCAACCCCCACCTCACCTGACCTCTAAACTCTCTGGGGCCTCCAGTCTCTTGAGGGTTAGGTGCATCATCTCTGAATGAACACAGGCCCGGCAGTCCTCTACTCTGTATGTATTGGGGGCCTCCTACCAGCTGGTGTGTGCTGCCTGGTTGGTGGTCCAGTGTTTGAGATATCTTGGGGTTCCAGATTAATTGAAACTGCTGCTCCTCCTACAGGGTAACCCTCCCCCTCAGCTTCTTTCAGCCTTTCCCTAATTCAACGACAGGGGTCAGCAGCTTCTGTCCATTGGTTGGGTGCAAATATCTGCATCTGACTCTTTCATCTGCTTGATGGTTCTTCCAGAGTACGGTCATGCTAGGTCCATTTTTGTGAGTGCTCCATAAACTCAGTAATAGTGTCAGGCCTTAGGACCTCCCTTTGAGCTGGATCCCACTTTAGGCCTGTTGCTGGACCTGCATTCTTAACTGGTAATCATTCAGTTTCTTAATATCATTATCAGCCCATTAAACTTTTATAAATTAACCATTATTACATTTAGATAACAGACATTTAAACATATTTGAGATAACATATTAAGTGATGATTAATGTATAAGGTACATTTTTATTTTATTTTTTATTCTGTATTTTTTATTAATTTATTTATTCAAATTACTCCAGATTACAGCCCCCTCTTCCCAGTCACCCCTAACACAGCCCTTTCCCTCATGTCCCCTCCCATGCTTCTTTGAAAAACAGGAGGCTACCCCTAGGTATCAACCCACCCTGACAAATCAAGTCACTGAACTACTAGCCATATTCTCTCCCACTGACGCTAAACAAGGCAGCCCAATTAGGAGAACAGGATCTTTGGCAGGCAACAGAGTCAGGGACAGCTCCCATTCCAGTTTTTGGGGACTCACAGGGAGACAGAGCAACATATCTGCTACTTATGGGCAGGGGCCTAGGTACAGGCCATACTTACACTTTATTAGTGGTTCAGTTTCTGGGAGCCCCCATGGGTCCAGATTAGTTGACACTTTTGGTCTTCTTGCGGCATACCTGTCTCCTTCAGATCCCTCAGTCCTTTCCCCTGACTTTACCACAGGAATCCATGAACTTCCTCTAATGTTTGGCTGTGAGTCTCTGTATCTGTTTTAGCAGCTGCTGGGTGGAGGCTCTCACAGGACAGTTAAGCTATGCTCATTTCTGCAAGCATAGCAGAGTATCTTTAATAGTCCCAAGGATTGGTTCTTGCTCATGAGATAGGTCTGAATTTGGGCCAGTCATTAGTTGGCCATTTTCTGAGTCTCTGCTACACTTTAGTCCTTGCTCATTGTGTAGGCAGGACATATTTTGGGTCTAAGGTTTTGTGAGTAGGTTGGTGTCCTTAATATTCTATTGGGAGTTCTGCTTGACTGTAGGAGGTGGCCAGTTTGTTCTCCATATCACCCACTGCTAGGAGTCTCACCTAGAGTCACCCCAATAGACTCCCTGGAAACCTCCCCCATCCCAGGTTTCTGGTGTGTCCTAGAGATGCCCCATGCCCTACCAGCCTCCAAATGTTTTCTTTCTCACCCATTCTTTCTATACCTGACCATCCCACCCCAGCTTCTACCCAGTTCTCTCCCTCCATCCACCTCCAATATCTATTTTATTTCTCCTTCTAGGTGAAATTAAAGCATCTTCCCTTGGACCCACCTTGTTATTTCATTGGGTCTGTGGATTGTAGCATGGTTATCCTGTACTTTATTGCTAATACCCATTTATAAGTGAGTACATACTATTTATGTCCTTTTGGGTCTGGGTTACCTCATTCAGGATATTTTCTAGTTCCATCCATTTGCCTGCAAAATTCATATGCCCTTGTTTTTAATATTTAAATAGTATTCCATTACATAAAAGAGCCACATTTTCTTTATCCATTCTTCAATTGAGGGATATCTGGTTCTTTCAATGTTCTGGCTATTACTAATAAAGCTACAATGAATATAGTTGAGCATATGTCCTAGTGTTATAGTGGAGCATCTTTGGGTATATGCCCAAATGTGATATAGCTGTTTCTTGAGGTAGAATTGTTCTCTATTTTCTGAGGAATCACTGGATTGATTTCCAGAGTGTTTAGACAAGTTTTCACTCCCACCAGCAATGGAGGACTGTTCCTCTTTCTCCATGTACTCACTAGCATGTGCTATCTCTTGAGTTTTTAATCTTAGCTATTCAGATGGGTGTAAAGCAGAATCTTACAGTCATTTTAATTTATATATTCCTGATAACTAAGGATGTTGAACATTTCTTTAACTATTTCTTGACCATTTGAGACTCCTCTATTGAGGATTCTCTATTTAGCTGTATACTCCATTTATTAACTGGGTTATTTGGGTGGTTGCTGTCTTGAGTTCTATATGTAAATTTTTATATTTGTCTTCTGTCAAATGTAGACATAGTGAAGATTCTTTTTTATTTTGTAGGCTGCCCTTTTGTTCTATTGATGCTCTCTTTTGCTGTACAAACGCTTTTCAGTTTCATGAGGTCCTATTTATTAATTATTGATCTTAGTGCCTACACTATGGGTTCAAGAAGTTGTCTTTTATATCAATGTATTTGAGGCTATTCCCTAATTTCTCTTCTCCTAGATTTGATGTATCCAGGTTTACGTTAAGATTTTTGATCCACTTGAACTTTAATTTTGTGCAGGGTGATAAATATGGATCTACTTGCATTCTTCTACATAAAGACATCCAGTTAGGTCAGCACCAATTGGTAAAGATGCTTCCTTTTTTTCACTGAATGCTTTTGGTCGCTTTGTCAAAAATCAAATGTCTTTAGGTGTTTGGGTTTATTTTTGGGTCTTCAATTCAATTCCTTTGTTCAACCTGTCTATTTTATACCGATACCATATAGTATATATTACTATTGCTCTGCAGTATAGCTTGAAGTCAGTGATGGTAATACTTCCAAACATTCTTTTATTGTTGAGGATTATTTTAGCTACCATGGAATATTTTTAATTTTTCCATTTGAAATTGAGAATTATCCTTTCAATGTCTATAAAGAATTGTATTGCAATTTTGATGGGAAATGCAAGGAATATGTAGATTGCTTTTGGTAAGAGAGCCACTTTTATCCTATTAATCCTACTAATCAGTGAGTATGGGAGATCTTTTCATTTTCTGAACTCTTTCTCAATTTCATTCTTCAGAGTTCTGGGAGGACAGGTCTTTGACCTACATTGGTAGAGTTCTCCCAACTTTTTTTTTAATTTGTGACTATTTAGAAGGGTGTTGTTCACCCAGAGTAACTGGAACCTTTAAGATCCAGGGATGCAAGAACCCTTGCAGAACAAGAAGCACTGGTTCCTCCCGTTTGTACAGGTGCCCAGAGTGGACCAAGGCACTGTCTCCCCATGCACTCCTGCAACAACCAGAGGAATATTGACCCTCAGATGCTGATACACCCAGGATCACAGCATCATAGAGGAAGCTCAACTCCCAGGAGATGTGCCACACCCAGGATCACTGGAGCTATGACACACCCATGATCACAGTTGAGGCCACAAAATCTGACTCAAAGCCCAGTATAACTGGGACCTCAACAGGAACCAGGGAAGCAAAAAGCCCCACCCAGCCAGAGGCACACATTCCTTTGGGCTTGCACCTGTGCCAAGAGTGGACCCAGGGCTCTGGCTCCCCACCCACTCCTGCAACACCCAGAGAAAGTTTGACTCCCAAGAGATCTGATGCAACATGATCTTAGGAGCTCTGCTACACCCAGAATCCCAGGATCACAGGGTCCCAGAATCACAGGATCACAGACACAGCTGGACTCCCCGGAGTTCTGACACAACCAGGCTCATAGGAGGTTCAGGTGCCAGTCAGAGAGAGCAAGGGCAGTTAGCACTAAAGATAACCAGATGGCTAGTGGCAAGCACAAGACCATAAGCAACAGAAACCAATGCTACTTGACCACATCAGAATCCAGTTCTCCCAACACAAATCCCTAGATACCCCAACACATCAGAAAAGGAAGATTCATATCCAAAATTCCATCTCATGAGTATGATAGAGGATATTTAAAAAGACATAAATAACTCCCTTAAAGAAATTCAAGAAAACACAACCGAACAGATGAAAGAATTGAACAAAACCATCCAGGATCTAAAAGTGGAAATAGAATAATTAAAGAAAACAAAAATGGAGACAAGCCTGGAGATGGAAAACATAGGACAGAGATCAGTAGTCATAGATGCAAGCATCAACAACAGAATATAAGAGATAGAAGAGAAAATCTCAGACATAGAAGATACCATAGAAGACATTGACACAACAGTCAAAGAAAATAAAAAAAGCAAAAAAGCTCCTAACTCAAAACATTCAAGACCACAATGAAAAGACTGAACCTAAGAATAATAGGTGTAGAAGAGAGCAAAGATTCCCAGCTCAAAGGGCCAGTAAACATTGTCAACAAAATTATAGAAGAAAACTTCCCTAATCTAAAGAAAGAAGTGTCCATAAACATACAAGAAACTTACAGAACATCAAACATGTGGGACCAGATAAGAAATTCTTCCTGTCACATATTAATCCAAACACCAAACGAACAAAACAAAGAAAAAATATTAAAAGCAGTAGGGAGAAAAAGTCAGGTAACCTGTAAAGACAGGCTTACCAGAATTACACCAAACTTCTCACCAGAGACTCTAAAAGCCAGAAGATGTTGGGCAGATGTCATAGAGACCATAAGAGAACAAAAATGCCAGTCTAGGCTACTATACTCAGCAAAACTCTCAATTACCAGTTAATTACCCTAGATGAAGAAACTAAAATATTCCATGACAAAACCAAATTTAAATAATGTCTTTCCACCAATCCAGCCATACAAAGGATAATAGGTGGAAAACTACACCCAAGAAAAAGCAAGAAACTAATCTTCACTCAACAAACCCAAATGAAGAGTACCACACAAGCATAATTATAACTCTAACAACAAAAATAACAGGAAGCAATGATCGTTGGTCTTTAATATCTCTCAACATCAATGGACTCAATTCCCCCAATAAAAACAAATAAATTAATAGGCTGGATTCATAAACAGGACCCAGCATTTTTGTGCTTACAGGAAACACACCTCAATGACAAAGAGATACTACCTCAAAGTAAAGGGCTGGAAGAAAATTTTTCCAGGCAAATAGTCCCAAGAAACAAACTGGAGTAACAATTCTAGTATCCAATAAAATAGACTTTCAACCAAAAGTTATTAAAAATAATGAGGAAGGACACTACATACTCATCAAAGGAGAAATCCACCAAAAAGAACTCTCAAATCTGAACATCTATGCCACAAATGCAAGGGCATCGACATTTAAAAAAAAAATTATTAAAGCTCAAAGCACACATCGAACCTGACACAATAATAATGGGAGACTTCAACACCCCACTCTCACTAATGGACAGATAATGGAAACAGAAACTAAACAGAGACACAGTGAAACTAAATGGATTTGCCAGATATCTACAGAAGATTTCACACTAAAACAAAAGAATATAACTTCTTCTCAGCACCTCACAGTACCTTCTCCAAACTTGACCATATAATTGATCACAAGAAAAAGCCTCCACCAATACAAGATTGAAATAATCCCATGCATCCTAACACCACGGACTAAGTCTTATCTTCAACAACAACCAAAAGAACAGAAAGCCGCATACACATGGAAGCTGAACAATGATAACTTGGTCAGGATAAAAATACAGAAAAAAAATTAAAAACTTTTTATACTATAATGAAAATGAAGGCACAACATGTCCAAACATATGGGATACAATGAAAGCACTGCTAAGAGGAAAGCCTCCGTAAAGAAACTAGAGAGATCATACACTAACAGTTTAACAGCACATCTGAATGTTCTAGACTAAAAAATAGCTAAAAAAAAAAAAAAAACAACCCAAGAAATAAAGAGAACAATAAAAAGAATTTGAAAAAATCAACAAGATAGATAAACCCTTAGCCAGACTAACCAGAGGGCACAGAGACAGTATCCAAATTAACAAAATCAGGAATGAAAAAGAAGACATGACAACAGAAAACAAAGAAATTCAAACCTCATCATTAGAGAAATGACACACTTCATTATAGTCACAAATAATATAAATATCTTGGTGTTACTCTAAACAAGCATGTGAAATATCTGTATGACAAGAGCTTCAAGTCTTTGAAAAAATAAATTGAAGAAGACTTTAGAAGATGGAAAGGTCTCCCCAAGCTCTTGGATCAGCAGGAATAATATAGTAAAAATGGCCATTTTTTTACCAAAAGAAATCTACAGATTAAATACAATCCCCATCAAAATCCCAACTCAATTCTTCACAGAGATAGAACAATTTTGAAACTTATCTGGAATAACAAAAAACCCAGGATAGCAAAAAGCATTGTGAACAATAAAAGAACTTTTCAGGGAATCACCATCCCTGACCTCAGGCTATACTACAGAGCAATAGTCACAAGAACTACATGGTATTGGTACAGAGACAGGCAGATAGATTAAGTGAATAGAATTGAAGACCCAGAAATGAACCCACACACCTACAGTCACTTGATCATTGACAAAGGAGCCAAAACCATCCAATGGGAAAAAAGACAGCATTTTCAACTGTGCTGGTTTATCTGGAGGTAGGGATGCAGAAGAATGCAAATTGATTTATCTCTGTGTACAAGGCTCAAGTCCAAGTAGATCAAGGACCTAAACATAAAATCAGATACAATAAATCTAATAGAAGAGAAGGTGTGGAAGATCCTGGAACACATTGGCACAGGGAAAGATTTCCTAAATAGAACACCAATGGCTTATGCTCTAAGCTCAACAATTGACAAATGAAACCTCATAAAATTGAAAGCCTTCTGTAAGAAAATGGACACTGTCAATAGGACAAAACAGCAACACACAGATTGGGAAAAGATCTTTACCAAACCTTTGTCCGATAGAAGCCTAACATCCAAAATACACAATGAACTCAAGAAGTTAGACACTACAGAACCAAATGACCCTACTAAAAATGTGGTACAGAGCTAAACAGAGAATTCTCACCTGATGATCACTTAAAGAAATGTTCAATATCCTTAGTGATCAAGGAAATACAAATCAAAACAACCCTGAGATTCCATCTCACACCAGTCAGAATGGCTAGGATCAAAAACTCAGGTGACAGCAGATGCTGGTGAGGATGTGGAGAAAGAGGAACACTCTTCCATTGCTGGTGGGATTGCAAGCTGGTACAACCACTCTGGAAAATAATTTGGAGGACCTGCAGAAGAATGGACGTAGTACTACCTGAGGACTCAGCTATACCACTCCTGGGCGTATACCCAGAAGATGCTCCAACATGTAATAAAGACACATGTTCCATTATGTTCATAGCAGCAATATTTATAATAGCCAGAAGCTGGAAACAACCCAGATGTCCCTCAACAGAGGAATGAATATGGAAAATGTGGTACATTTACACAATGGAGCACTACTCTGCTATTAAAAACAATGACTTCGTGAAATTTGCAGGCAAATGGATGGAACTTGAAAATGTCATCCAAAGTGAGTTAACTTAGTCACAAAAGAACACACATGGTATGTACTCACTGATAAAGAAAGTTTGATAGCCAAAAAGAAGCTCGGAATACCGATGATACAACCCACAGATCCTATGAAAGCCAAGAAGAAAGAAGACCACACCATGTGTGGGTGCTACAGTCTTATTCAGAAGGGTGTAGAAAATAATTTGGGGAAGTAGAGGGAGAGAGGGATCTGGGAGAGGGAGGGGAAAGGGAGGTAAAAAGGGAGACCAGTTCAGATAAGGGAGGAGGTGTGGGAGAAGTACAGAGGGTCAGGATTTTGAAAGGAGGTGTGTAGTAGTGGGGAAGGGGAAAGGGGATAGCCACTAGAAAGTCCTAGATGCCAGGGACCCAAGAGGTTCCTAGGACCCAAAAGGAAGTACATTAGCCGTAATGCCCACCAAAGCGGAGATAGAACCTGTAGAGACCATACCCAGTAGATAGGCAAGGCCCCAGGTTAAGGGATCGGGCCACCCACCCACCTCAAAAATATTAATCCAGAATTCCTCCTGTCAAAAGGAAATGCAGGGACAAAGAGTAGAGAAGAGACTGAAGGAAAGTCTATCTAGTGATTGCCCCACCTAGGGATCCATCCCATCTGCAGACACCAAACCCAGACACTATTAATGATACCAAGAAGTGCTTACTGACAGGAGCCCAGTATAGCTGTCTCCTGAGAAGCTCTGCGAATGCCTGACCCATACAGATGTGGATGCACGCAGCCAAACATTGGACTGAGCAAAGGAAGCCCAGTGGAGAAGTTAGGTCAAGGTCTGAAGGAGCTGAAGGGGTTTACAACCGCATAGTAAGAACAGTATCAACCAAACAGAACTCTCCAAAGCTCCCAGGGACTAAACTACCAACCAGAGTACACATGGGGAGACCCATGACTCCAGCTGGATAGATAGCAGATTACCTTATCTGGCATCACTGGGAGGGGAGTCCCTTGGTCTTATAGAGGCTGAATGACCCAGGGTAAGGGAATGCCAGGTTGCCGAGGTGGGAGGGGATAGGCGGTTTGAGTCTCTATCTCAAACACATGTGCATTGGTGAGTGCAGAATGAAGTCTCCCACTACTATGTGGGGTTTGATATGTGATTTAAGATTCAGTAATATTTCTTTTACAAATATGTATGGCCTTACATTTCAGGCATACATGTTCAGAATTCAGAGGTCATCTTAATGGATTTTTCCTTTGATCAGTATGAAGTGTCCTTACCTATCTCTTTTGATTAACTTTGGTTGAAACTTTATCATATTGGATATTAGAATGCCTACCAGCTTGCTGCTTGCATCTGTTTGCTAAAAAAACTTTTTCAACCCACTTATTCCGAGGAAATGTTTATCTTTGTTGCTGAGATGTGGTTTGTGTTTGCAGTAAAATGCTGGATCCAGTTTACACATCTACTCTGTTCGCCTGTGTATTTATTGGGAAACTGATTGCATGGATGTTGAGAGATATTTATGATCAATAATATCTAATTTTTGTTATTTTGATGGTAATGGTTGTTGTGGTAGCTTTGGAGGTAGTGTGTGTGTGTGTGTGTGTGTGTGTGTGTGTTTCTATTCATTTGGTTTTGCTAGTGTGGAATTATTTATTTCTTGTATTTTCTTGAGTGTAGGTACTCTCCTTGTGTTGGAGAATTCCTTCTAGTATCCTCTATAAGACTGGATTAGTAGAAATTGTTTAAATTTGGTTTTGTCATGGAATATCTTATTTTCTTCATCTATGGTGAATGAATGTTTTCCTGAATATAGTAGTCTGGACTGGCATTTGTGTTCTCTTAGAGAGTGCAAGACATCTGCTCAGGTCCTTCTGGTTTTTAAAGTCTGTTGAGAAGCCTAGTGTAATTCTCAAAAGTTTGCCTTTATATGTTACTTTGTCTATAAGTTGTGGCTTTTAATATTCTTTCTTTGTTCTGTACATTTAGTGTTTTGAGTCTTATGTGGCAGGAGGATTTTCTTATTTTATTCAATCTATTTGGTGTTCTGTAAGCTTTTTGTATGTTCTAGGGTCTTTTTAGGTTAGGAAAAATTTTTGTTCTGTGATTTAGTTGAAGATATTTTCTTGGCCTTTGAGTTAGAAATCTTTTTTCTATTTGTACTATTCTTTGGTTTGATATTTTCATAGTGTCCCAAGTTTTCTGGATGTTTTGTGTTAGAAACATTTTAGCTTTAGCATTTTCATTGACCCATGTATTAGTTTCTTTAGTCATATCTTCTATGCCTGAGAGTCTCTTTGCTATCTCTTCTATTCTATTCATGTTGTTTGCATCTTTAATTCCCATTTTCTTTCCTAGGTTTTCCATCTCCAGGATTGCTTCAGTTTGTGATTTCTTTATTGCTTCTCTTTCCATTTTCAGGTCTGGAACAGTTTTACTCATTTTCTTCACCTGTTTGATTGTATTTTCCTGTATTTCTTTAAGGGATCTAGTCATTTCCTCCTTAAAGATCACTATCATTTTCATAAAATCAGATTTAAGGTCATTTTCTTGTGCTTCAAGTGTTTTAAGATACTGAAGACTTCCTGTAGTATGATAGCTGTATTCTCAAAGTACCATATTACCCTGGTTTTTGGTGATTGTGTTCTTAATGCTGGCCTCAGCCATCTGGTTGTCCATAGTCTTGGCAGCCATGGTAGTACTTGTTGGCAATAGCCCCCCTGTAGATAGAGGTGTTTTTTCTCAGTATCAACAGGACTCTAGGGATGCAGGCAGAGCTGTGATGGAGGAAATGCCATGCAAAGTGGACAAGACAGAACTTGTTGCTGCTTGGTTTGCCTGGAGGGGCCAGAGGGGATATGGTAGTCACTGATGGCTATAGGCCACTTTGTGACATTTTATATATTCCTCTCCATTTTCAAATTGCTAGCATATTTTTATTATTTTTGAATAAAGATAGATAGGTAGATTGGTAGGTAGATAGATACACACACACACACATATAAAATGATGGGCACATTTGGTAGTTTGTAGATATATAGTATGGCAGCTGACTGCTTTCTATTTTTTAACATGTTAAGGGGCTCATCATGGGAGTGGTCAATTCTCACTCAGTAGTTATTGTTTGCTTGCAATTCTTTGTTTAAGGGTGGGACTCTGAGATAATTTTTACTTTTACACATTAGCATGTTTATTGATATTGTCATTATTCAGGTCTTATACACATTGCCATTTCTAGAAGAGAGTCTCACAGACTTTCTGGCATTCTGGGTCCTATAATCTTTCTTCTCCTTCTTCTGAAATATTCCCTGAGCCAAAGATACAGTAGCTGTGCTGCAATTACATCATTTGTGGATGGGGTGACCTCAATCTCTTGAGCTCTGTATTTTATCCAGTGAAGTTTTCTGTAACTGTTTCCACTTCCTATAAAGAGAAGCTTCTGTGATGAGAATTATAGCTATACTCATCTGTCAGTATAAGGATAAGATTTAGAATGTACTTAGCATTTAGGAATTAGTGCTAATCTACAACATGGTGGTAGTAGATACTCTTCTATGATCTATATCTTCATAAGCCCCAGATAGCTAGTTAATTTTCTAGCACCAAGCATGGTTTCCTACCTGTTTAGTGGGATTTAAGTTCAATTTGACAGCTATTATCATCAGCATATGAGTACCACTTAGATAAGCGGAGATTTTCACATCTCCTGACAACACCATTATATTATGATGATGAATGTAGTAAGATCAATGTTTTCAGTGGTAATTGAGATAAAAGCTACAATTTTACATGCCTATTTTGACCCAACTGGAAACAAAATATAAATGAATATAGATACATGTGCACTTTGGCATTGGGCTCAGTCAGAATTAAAAACTTAAAGGCCATGAGTTTGAGAAGGAATGGGAAGAGCACGGTAAGAACAATTAGAGGGAGGTAGAAGGGTGATATAAATATACCACTCATGTAGGAAATTGTTAAAGAATAAACTGATCAACATATGTCAATAGGAAGGCAGGAAAACCCTGGCTTTGGCTATTTAAGACCACAACTGGCCTAAGTATAGTTGCATTCCATGAAGTTCAAAGTGTCATATGGATCATTGAAATTGTGATATGCACATCCTGAGTTAACATGTAGTTAATAATGATACATGTAATGAATGAAGTTTTATGTTAAACCCCATGTAATATCATGTAAAAGAAATGACATAGCCCAAAACCTGTGGGTGCTATGTGATAAGAAGTGTCTGTCTTCAGTGCATTAGAAACATCTCTGTTGTTAACCATTTTCTTGTTTTAATTCAATTCTTCCCACTCAAACTTACATTATATTTCTCCTTTCAATTATTTTTTTTTATTTCCACGATAAATTAGCATATGCAATATTAGGTTTCATTATGACATTTTCCAGGATAATTTTATTTCTTAGTTGGCTGTTGGTACTTTGAATGACTATTGTAAACTCAGATGAGAAAATTTTATTTAAACTCTACACAGACTTACAAATACTCTTGGTAGGTCCTATTAGGCAAAGAACTCAAGAAGTTAGACTCCAGAGAACCAAATAACCCTATTAAAAATGGGGTACAGAGCTAAACAAAGAATTCTCAACTGAGAAACCTCAAATGGACAAGAAGCACTTAAAGAATTTTTCAATATCCTTAGTCATCAGGAAAATGCAGATCAAAATGATCCTGAGATTCCACCTCACCCCAGTCAGAATGGCTAAGATCGAAAACTCAGGTGACAGCAGATGCTAGCAAGGATGTGGAGAAAGAGGAATGCTTCTCCGTTGCTGGTGGGATTGTAAGCTGATACAACCACTCTGGAAATCAGTCTGGAGGTTCCTCAGACAATTGGACATAGTACTACCTGAGGACCCAGCTATACTATTCCTGGAAATATACCCAAAAGATTCTCCAACATATAACAAGGACACATGCACCACTGTGTTTATAGCAGCCTTATTTATAATAGCCAGAAGCTGGAAACAACCCAGATGTCCCTAAACAGAGGAATGGATACAGAAAATGTCTTACATTTACATAATGCAGTAATTAAAAACAATGACTTCATGAAATTCTCAGGCAAATAGATGGAACTAGAAAATATCATCCTGAGTCAACTCAGTCACAAAAGAACACACATAGTATGTTCTCGCTGATAAGTGGATATTAGGCAAAAAGCTTGGAATACCCACGATACAACTCACAAATCATATGAAGGTCAAGAAGAAGGGAGACCAAAATATGGATGATTCAGTCCTACTTAGAAGTGGGAACAAAATAATTATGGGAAGTATAGGAGGGAAAAAGGGGTGCAGAGCCAGGTATGGGAGGAGACAGGGAAAAATTACAGAAGGTCAGGAAATGTAATGGAGGTAAGTAGCAGTGGCAGATGTGGAACTGGGGATAGCCACTAGAAAGTCCCAGATACCATGAAAGAAAGAGGCTACCAGGACCCAACTGGGATATTAGCTGAAATAGCCAACAAAGGGGAGATAAAATCTGTAGAGACCATATCCAGAGGTCCATATCCAGAGGCATGGCCCCCTGTTGAAGGACGGGGTCACCCACCCATATCAAAAATATTAACCCCGAGTTGCTCCTATCTAAAGGAAATCCAGGGACAAAGAGTGGAGCAGAGACTGAAGAAAAGCGCATCCAGAGACTGCCCTATCTGTTGATCCATCCCGTCTGCAAATACCAAACCCAGACACTATTGCTGAGACCAAGAAGTGCTTGCTGACAGGAGCCTGGTAATAGCTGTCCTGAGAGACTCTTCCAGAGCCTGACCCTTACAGATGCAGATGTTCACAGTCAACTATCAGACTGAGCACTGGGGCCCCAATGGCAGAGTTGGGGAAAGGACTGAAGGACCTGAAGGAGTTTGCAACACCATAGGAAGAACAATAATATCAACCAACCAGACCCCCTACAGCTCTCAGGGACTAAACCACCAACCAAAGAATACACATGGAGGCACCCATTACTCCAGTTGCATATGTAGCAGAGGACTGCCTTATCTGGTGTCAATAGATGGGAAGGTCCTTGGTCCTATGGAGGCTCAATACCCCAGCATAGGGGAATGTTAGAGTGGTGAGGCAGGAGTAGATGAGTGGGGGAGGTAGCACCCTCATAGAATCAGGGAAGAGGGGCAATGGGAGAGGTGGTTTGAGGAGGGGAAAACAGGAAGGGGGATAACATTTGAAATGTAAATAAATAAAATAACCACACACACACACACACACAAAGCAGATACAAGCAGATACTATAATTGCTGTAAAATTACATGTTTGCCATAAAGTTGTTGACACATTCCAGTGACAGAGTGATTACTCTTCTAACAGTTTTTGACCAGAGAGGTCTCTGAGGCCATCCACAGAATACATGCACTACCAATGAGTATGCACAAACCAAATGTTAAGAGTCCATTTATGAATGTAGATATACTCTGCTCTTGTGAGAATATGGAGAAATTAGGCTGGGCATGATCTCTACAGTGCAACATAGCTAACTTGATAGTGCTAAATGTATTACACTGAATATTAGGTTCCATAGATGATCTGCTCAGCTGCATGTTAACACAATTCTGAAACTAGACACAACATAATTATCAGTCCAAGGCACAACATGAATAGTTACAATCAACACCCTTATGCCAGAATTCAACTTTGGTCAGAATAGAGAACCCATGTTTCATATTGTATGCTGGACAACAAATCTGTATCTAGGATAGCCCTAGGTCCAGTAAGGAGATTTTCAGTGTTCTTTTGATAAATAGATGTGGAGTGCTTACTAGTCTTCTTAAAGTGATTTTGAATCTGTAACATAGATAGCGGTTATCAGCCTAAGTTGCAAAGATAAACTTTATAATGGTTGGTGGTTGCTGGCAAAGATTCATATCAATTAAAGTGCTGAGGTGTTGCTTACTATAGATGCCTGACGGTCATATAATAAGTTAAAAATGTGTATAGATGCCTGACAGTCATATAATAAGTTAAAAATATTCAAACCATTAACGGTTCAAGTAGTTTTGCAAAGCGTTGACAGATAAACATAGGTGCCTGAGGGAAAGAACGAAGTGTTAGGAAATGGCTACATTTATCTGGCTGTGACATGAACATCAGACATCAGGAAATAGATGGGACTGTGATGATCTGTAACCTCATGGAAGCTATTCATTGTATACAAATTAGGAAAAGGTATGTCTACAACTACAGTAATGTTGATGGGGAAACTAGCATTCCCTGAGGGGTCACAAGGCTGTGACCTTGTGCATAGCTCTCTGGGAGGTCTGATAGACTATATAGGTGGTGAGAAGTTAACCGAAGGCAGGATTCTCGTGAAGCAGCTTTCCTCAATAGGTACCCACACTGTGGTGGGATTTTTCAGAGATGCAGCTGTCTAAGATTCAGCCACAGCCCTGTAAGTATTACCTTACTTAGGCTCCTTAAAGCTTAATTAATGCATAATTTTATAGTAGTGGACATTTGTACAGAACACATTCTCTGCTGTCATGTATTACTTACAACATTCTAATCTTTGCTGTATAAGCGAACTGTGCAGCATATCTAGAATAGTAGTTCTCAAAAAGGTTAACCTTCCTTGTTCCAGAGATAAATGACAACTGTAGAAAGTGTGTTTTCGTGATTGCAGTGAGGAGAAAAAGTGGGTAAGTTACTGATTTCTAATGTGTAGAAACTAAAGATATATTCACACAACATCCAGTCCACAGGACAACTCCAGAGCAAGGAATACCCTATCTCAAAAAGGCTGTGCTGCTGAAACTGAGGACCGTTGCTGGGATGAGACCCCTGGACTATATGGGTCTAATTTGTCACAACTCCTAAATCATGCAGTTAGTACTTTCAGGTTCCAAGGTACCATGAACTGCCAGACTTGAGTCAACCTGATTAAATTTCTAATACCTAGCAAAGACAGACAACACTAGCAGATGTGTGTCTTATAGGGCTTTGAGAATTCGGTTCAGTCCTAATAAACTGGTAAATAAAAATACAAGCTACAGGAGCTAGCTACTTGCCTTTACATTCTTGATAATATTTTTTAAGAAAATGAATTAATGAGAATTATAGGATATATTTTAGGAAATATAAAAAAGTAGCTTATTTAGACCTTGTGTATTTCTCCATTAATTGTAGGGGTGTGTTTGTGTGTGTGTGTGTGTGTGTGTGTGTGTGTGTGTGTTTATCAAATGTCAAATAAACTCAGGGAAGAGCACCATGTCTTCCAAAAATGAAAGACACTATAATTCTGAAAATATTATTTTATTTAATTAAATATTACCTTTAATATATTGTTCAGTTAACTTGTATATTACACATTCTGTGATATATTTAATTATTTGGCAACTTGAGTTTAGGTATTTATTTCCTGCACATAAATATATTCACAATTCTCAATCTAATTTTGGACCTTTCAAGTTACATTTATAAAAGTCTCTGTAAAATTTCATTTTCCTGAAGGCTTGAAATGTATTTCCCCTTTTTATTTTCATGGATTGTGTGTAGTGTGAACATTTATGGGTGTTCCTTTTTATGTATGTGTGCCATAGAGAATGAAAGTTTTGATATACAGAAAATCACTCTCCATAGTTCTTTGACCATATTCATAGAAGTGGGGTCTCTTAATGAAATGCAAAGACTACCATTTTGACTACTCATGCTAGCAAGCTTGTGCTGTGGATTCTAGGTCCTCATCTGTGGACGTACAAATATAGGGAAACGGGAATATCACTGAGTCCAGGAATTCAAATTCCACTCTTCAAACTTTCTTGCCAAGTGTTTTAACCATGAAGATATCTCCCCAGTCTAAGACTCACATTTCAATATAAAGAAACACTTTGTAGTAGTATCATTGAAAGGTAAATTTCCTTTTTATAGTGGCAGTTGATGATTCCTCCCTCTTGAAATGACAAACTACTGATGTGTTTTAGGTTTATGTCTGTCAAAAGCACATACAGTCAGGCTGGCACATATCATTGTCACAAATTTTAAAGGTGGGTGTTTTCATAGCAGTGGTCCTAGAGCCCGTCTTATCATGCCATCTAATGGAAACTTGACTAAATTTCTGTAGTGGAAGATGTATTTCTTTCTCACCCCAGCTCAGATAGACAAAGCTGTGTAACAGATGGCACAGTGGCTATACAAGCTTTCACTACACAGCATGACTCTTGTGACTTCACATGAATAGTTTGTCTCTGTGATTTTATTCCTTATAGCAGGGGCACTTCTGCTGCTGCTGCTGTCGAACTTGCTCATGTGGGAGAATGTGGTCTCAGTGCCCAGATGTATCATGAAAGATGGAGGCTGCCAAGATGTCCTCAATTACATTTTTAACACAACATTCACCATATCTGAGAACTTCAACAACCTCTCTTCAGAAACATTAAATGAATTTGTAAGTACCTCACTAACACCTGGCTTCTCCATGAAAAGTTTCCTGTGTCAATAACTGTGGGCACTACAAGTTAAATGGAAGACATCATGAATCAAAACCCAAATAATACACATTCACAGGCTCAAGAAAATAAAAACCACTAGAACGTGGGGAGAAAATAAGTTGTTTTCATAAACTCACTGAATTTTTAGAAAAAAACGAAAGTAATTTTAAAATACTTTTGAATGCAATTTTAAGAGATTTTTCTCTGTTTTTTATTAATTTTATTTATTTACATTCAAATGTTGTCCCCCTTCCCAATCTCCCTCTGCAAACCCCCATCCCATTCCCCCTCCCCTTTGCCTCTAAGAGTATGCTCCTCTACCACCCACCCTCCCACTCCTGCCTCACACCTCTAGCATTCTCCTATGCTGGGGCAAAAAGCCTCCACAGGACCAAGAGCCTCTTCTTTCATTGATGCCAGATAAGGCAATCCTCTCCTACATATGTAGCTACAGCCATGACCCATCCATATATCCTCTTTGGTTTGTGGTTTATTCCCTGGGAGCTCTGGGGAGTCCTGTTAGTTGACATTGTTGTTCTTCCTACAGAGTTGCAATCCCCTTTAGCTCCTTCAGTCCTTCCCCTAACTCTTCCATTTTGGTCCCTCGTGCTCAGTTCCATGGTTGGCTGTGAGTATTTGCAACTGCTTAGTCAGATACTGGCAAAGCCTCTCGGAGGACAGACATACTAGGCTCCTGTCTGTGAGCACTTCTTGGCATCAGTAATAGTGTCAGGGTTTCCCTGATGAATGTACATTGAAGGCTGGCTCTTATCTGCTTTATGTCAGTCCAGGAGACAAAAAGAGATGAGAGCTGCAGCATCAATGAGTATCAGCACATGTGTGCAGTAAAAACGTATCAATATTGTCCTCTGTAGTCACTGTTTTGTTTTTTATCTTCCATTCCTGGTTGGCAACCGTTAATCTTAAGATCTCTAACAACTCATGAAACACTAACAATTTAACTGATCATTAAATTTAAATAATGAATGTGGTAAATAATATATAGGAACATATAATATTTAGATATTAATTAATATTTAAATATTAAATTATATTTTACACTTTAAATATTTTCATTGTGGAGTATTTCCAAAGATATAATTTGATGCTATTGCATTCAACACAGTTGCATTCTTAAATCTTCATGAATTTGATATATTCAAGATATATAGAGCCAGTGCTAATACAAAGTAAAAATATAATTTTATAACATGTAATTAAAGTAAGTATATCAGTGTGTTCCAACAGAAATCATGACTTTGAAGGCATATATGTAGTAGGTACTGCACTCTAATCCTAGAGAAAGTTAATCATAAAAATAGTATTTTATAAATTTGATGTTTTAGTGCTTCCTTTTAAATAGTAACTTTTAATAGAGAAACAGAACAGTCAAGTTGTAAAGAGATGAAAAGTTAAATGTATAGACATGAAAATTAGATTTACATCTCCAATGAAAAGAAGTAAATTGACCAAGGGTTTCTTTTTTAATTTCTTAATTTCGGATGTAATGTACTCTTGACATCCTAACTCATGGGTAGGAGAAGTTTCACAAGTTCCCCACCCATATAGGAAGAGTTACAAACAATTAATCACTTCAAATAGATGGAGAACTAGTATTGTTCAAGGAGAAATCCCTCCATATGTTGTCCAATCCCAAGTTATTATCCACAAACACATGGACATATTAGCAACACTAAATGGACTTAGGGGGTCATATTTATATACACACATTTATATTTGCTTGTGTGTAGTGCATGTGCAACAAAAATTTTTAAAAACGAAAATTATATAGTTCCTTCCATACAGTGTGCTGAACTGTCCAAAAAGGACTCACTTAACTGTGCACACCTCAGGAGTGCTTACATTCTCCACCCTTTAACACATACATGAATTTCACTTATTCAAGGTATATCTTGATAATATTTTTCAAGAAAATGAATTAATGAGAATTATGGGATTTATTTTATGAAATGTGAAAAACAGTAGCTTATTGAGAACTTGTAGTAGCTCTTCATTAATTAATTGTAGGTGTGTATTCATCAAATGTCATATAAACTCAGGGAAGAGCACCATGTCTTTGAAAAATGAAATCATAAAGTTGAGAAGGGGTAGGGATCTAGGAGGACTTGCAGGGAGGAGAGTGTAGGATGGTCATTATGTAAATACAGTACTCATAGGGGAGAGTCGACAAAAAAAAAAAACTAAGAAAATAAGTATTTTAAGCACCTATAGAAAAATTCATAAATAATTAACTGTCTGCTCATGAGTTCATTTACTCAATTCTAAACCTCCAACTGATTTTTTTTTTTTATTTCCAGGATACAGAATATGATCCACACCAGAAATTCCAGAACAGGCCCACCATGACCTGTCACACTTCATCTCGCTCTATCCCAAACAACAAAAGGAAGGCTGAAAGAATGCAGGTAAGACCTGATAACAGATACTATCTAGACACAGTAATCAAACCTTCAGGAATGTGCAGAAAGAACAAGCAACACAAGACAGGCATACCGTATAGCTAATAAAGTACATGTAAAATAAAGGAGTAACTTTAAAGCATAGCCATGATTTGGTCATGACTCATTCCCTATTTTAATAACAGCTTTACCATTAGGATTGAACCTTTTATTATGGATGAGACTTTGAATTGATTTAAATTGTCATGGTTAAATTTATTCTCTATGCAGGCATTTTTTTAAAAAGGAACTAGAGTTGCAAATTTTACTATTACTAACATACTTCCTTGGGAAGATTTGTACACTACTAACCATGACATCAACTCTTCTTGACTTGGAAGATGTTTCTTGTACTTCTGTTCTTCTGCCTACTTCTTCACTCTTACTTGACACCATTCTCTATGGTCTTTACATGCAAGTTCAGTAAAATACTATTCATGTTTCATGGGGATTGGGCAGGCAGTTCTAGTGTATTTTTTAATATACATAAGCTGCTCATCTGATGATCTGCTCATAACCAATCTCAGCATAATTTAAAGTAATGATCATAATATATGTACACAGGGCACACATATGATCTGTTCTCCCTGATGATGTGCTAGACCAGCATTCTGTATATCTTCTAGACACATAACAATTGTAAAACATAAGAAAAGGTGAAGGAAGAGAAAGGGCTACTGGGAGCTGCTCCATGGCTAGACAGTTCAAAAACCACTGATTCAGTGTTTCTTCAATCAAGCATCAAAAACTTCACAAGCCATGAATACTAAACTAGTTATCACACCAATTCAACCCCCAGTTGTACCCTTATATTAATGTGGTGCTCAATCATTTTTGCTTAGCCTGTGATGCTTCTGGATGTGATGATCAGAATGCTGGCTGCATGGAAAAACCTTCAGTACCATGTAGAAAACAACATGGCTGATCTTGATGGAACTCCTTATCCTATCATATCAAAAGTTAAATTGATTGATAGACAAATCAAAAACCTCACAAAAAATCTGCAGGACATTAAGACTATACTCAGTCAGGTAAGTTGTCTCTTTTAAACCTTACAGCTTTTGTTCTTTATGAAAGATATAACGTCTATGCTTGAAACTAAACTTAAGTTTAATTCTCTGCCTGCCACAGTGAAATTTAGCCAGAAAATCTCATAAACAGTCTAGGGACTAAAAGATTTGTGGCAGCTTAAAAGTGTTTCAGTCAGCACCCTACAACACAGGGCTCTCCTGAAATATTAATGATTCCTAGAAATAACATGGACAATGCTTTTTCTGGGCAGAGTCAAAGTATCCCAGCTATGTCAGCACAATCATCCACAAATTGGAAGAATTTTAACCCAGCAGGTCCAATCCTCATCAGTTCTGTAGCTTTGTGTCTATAATTTAGGGAAAACAAATATTGTTGAAAGAGAGTAAAGCAAAATTGTTTATTAAGAAGACTAATAAACTACAAATGGCATATCAGGGATGACACTGAGAACCTGGAAGTTTCCCCAAAAGAGAACTGATTATAGAGTCTTCATTGTCCCTTGGTCAAAACCATGTCCATAGTCAAATAATAATTCTGTCTACTTCTAGAATGATGTATTCATCTTGGATCAACAATATTACAAAAGAATATGCATAGTTCTTCTGTCTAGTCTTTAGATAACTAACAGATTGGTAATTCCCTGGTCCACATACATGAAACGCATGTTTTACCTTAAGATTTAGATTCATAACACTTTTTAAAATATTATTCAAAATTTTCAAGTAATGTGGCTCAATAAATAATAATAATGTAAATAATAACTGGCTGTCTTTCACTTTGTGAATAGGTTCATCCTGAACTTAAAGAAAATGAGGACTACCCTGCCTGGTCAGGAGAGCCATATGTACAGCAATCAAAAAGAAGAATTCAACTTTTTGGTTTGCATAGTTTGTTCTTCTGTTTGTACAACGATGCACAGAAGGTTTCTGATTTCATCGATATCCTGAGAGACCAAATTGTACCTAATAAATGAAAAGCTCTCATCCTTCCTATCTATTTCTGGAATGGTCCACACTGATCCTATTCTTAAAAGATCCTTTAAGTTTTATAGTATTTAAATGCATGATTAAATGTAAAGGGTTACTTCTTTTTAAAATTTTTATGTTTAATTAAATATAATTACATCACTCCTCCTTCCGTCTACCCCCTCCTAGCCATGCTTTGTCCCTGCCTCACTCTACCCTCTATAAAGTGAATTGTTTCTTTTTTTTTAATTGTAATTTCCCACACATATAATGTATTATTTCTAAATATATATATGAATAAATACATAAATATAGCCTGTCTTTGTTGTTGCTTTTATGTACTATTTTAGGGTTGGCCACATAATACTGGATACCCATTTTTCCTACGTCACCTATACACTGATATTTTCTCTCTAGTACTCCTCCCCATCCCACCATGTACTCTTTGCTCTTGTGAGGTTTATGTAGTTGTTCCAAATAATAAACTCACTTCTGAAATTTAAAACTAAGTATCATAGATGAAAGATAAGATACAATGTATGTCTTTCTGTGTCTGGGTTACCTCAGTGATACTTTACAAATGTCAATGTCTAACAAACTTAATTTTTCATTATTTCTTTTGTTCACTTAATAATGAAAAATTAAACCTGTTCAAATTTGTTACTAAAAACTGAGTTTTTCTTAAGATGATTCAATTTCTCTTTGAATAATAATAAGTTAATATAAGATAAGTTATTTGAATCAAGGTTTTGATTCTACAAAAAAAATTGAAATCCCAAATATTTTATGAAAGGCAGCCATTGACTATGAACCATTTTTCACAGAAAAAAAAATGACAAAAGTGCAAATATTTTGAAGTTTCTATCTTCAAATAACATAAAAAGGATAAAGACAAAAGTCCTACTGGATGGGATTAACTAGAGTATAAGTTATGGAGCACAGTATTGGAATCTGAAAGATCAATATAAATTATTCCATTAGACAATTAAAATAACAGACTAAAAAATAAATGGTTGCAGACTGGATAGTCCAACAAGAAAATACTCAACATTCACACCACAGTGCTCCAAAAAGAAAAAAAAATATTAGCGTTGCCTGACCCCTCAAAGAAGGGAAAGCTGAAAACCTTTTAATGTTGGTAGAAGATAAAATCTTAAAGATTCAAAACATTTTACAACTCCAGTTAGGGTAAATCCAGTGGGACCCACACTGATGATCAACACAGTCAAATTTCATGAAAAAAATGTAATTAATTAAAAGAAACATGAGGGGATGTTGCCTTACCCACAGATGGACAAAAACTTGAGATATCTATGGATCTGTTCTAAATCCATGACATCTATAATCAATGAAGTATAGATGCTAGTAAAAACAAAGTATGCTAATAAAGCATGCCACATTTATACAATGGAATGTTTAGTTGTTACAAAATAACAAAAATTAGGAAATTTTGCAGCTAAATATAGGGAGTTAAAAACAATACTCTCAAATGACAAATATTACATGTTTCTTCTTGTATGTTGATGTTAGTTTTTAAACTTTAGACATGTGTGCTTAAATCCAAATACCCACAAAGGTTAGATTGCTGTTAAAGGATAAGGGAGAAGGAGGGACTTTTTCAAAAAAGGGGAAGTAGAGTGTAGTATTAACAACAAGATAAAGGGAAAACTAGAATAGACAGATTAAATAGGGAGGGGCATGAGATGTCGGGGTAAAAGATGGAATATGGGAAGGGTCACCTATATGGACACCTACTATTGTAGAAACTTCCTCAAACATATATATATGGAAGTTAAATGGGGCTTCCTTACAATAGAGAAAATAATGCCCCTACTAGACATCTTTTGCCACCAACTAAAATTTCCAATATCTTCTTGAGTTGTTGGCCAAAGGGTACCATAGCGCACCCCTGCACCCCACCCTACCCCCATCAAGCATAAGAGGCTTTTGCCAAGGTTGTACTGGAATCTTCCTAACCTGATGGTAAGGCCCTATTACTGGAAAAATAATTTACTTAGGTCATCAACAATGAAGAAATAGAGTTAGTGATCATCTCCTGATACATTCACTGTGCTAAAAGGTTCTTTGTATGCACCCCAGGTGAAAAGTAATCATCCATATCACCCAACTACAAACCCTGCAACCTACAAAATTGATCTGCTTACAAGATACACCAGTGCTACAATGACTCAAATGTGCCAAGGTTCTGTCAGAGTTTATCTTCTCCAAGAGCCAGCTCTTAACTTCATTATCTCTTCGCATTGAGTTCTTGGTTCCTATTTCATTGATTTGTATTGGTTTTATTTTTACTAGTTCTTGCTGCTGACTGGGTTTGGATTTTGTTCGTCTGTTTGTCTCAAATTTTTAAGATGTATCATTAAATCATTTTTGTGTTCTTTCTGAATGTTTAATGTAGGCATTTTGAGCAACAAACTGCCCTTGTAGGTCTGTTTTTAATGTCCCAAACGTTTTGTTGCATTGAGTTTTCATTTTTATTTAGATGTAGAAATTTTCCCCTGACTTCCTCTTTGACCTACTTATCATTCAGTAATGAGTTACTTAATCTTCATCAGTTTTTTTGTTTACTGACGATTTGCTTTCTGTCACTTTTAAGTTTTATTGCATTGTGTTCAGGCAAGACACAGAATTATTTCAATCGTTTTGAGTTTGTAAAGATCTGTTTCATGTTCCAAGATGTGGTCTATTTTAGAAAAGCTTCCACAGGCTGCTGAGTAAGACATGTTTTCTTTGGTGTTTGTGTAGGATATTCCGTAGATCTCTGTTAAAGTCATTGTATTTATGGTGTCAGTTCATTCTGGTGTTTCTCTGCCTAATTTTTCTTTTATCTAGATGACCTATCTATTGGAACGAGTGGGGTATTGAAATCAGCAAATATAAATGGATTGCTGTTAAAATGTTTTCAAATCCAGTCATACTTCTTTAATGAAATCAGGTGCTCTAGAGGCTGGTGCACCTATGTTGAGGCAGTAATGTGTTTTTGGTTAACTGTCTGCAATTAAATGAAGTCTTTCTCTTTATCTATCTTAAATGGTTTAAGATTGAAGTCTATTTTGTCCTTTTTTAGGATAACTATGCCACCTTGCTTCCCATTCCATTTCCAGAACTTTTGTCCATCCTGTTGTTCTAAGGCAGTAGCTATCTTTAAACCTAAGAAGTGTTTCATGCAGACAACAGAAAGATGGAAGTTTTCTCTTGATCCATTCAGTCAGCTTGGGGTTTTGTTTTGGAGAATTGAAGTCTGTGTGTGGATTGTTGTCATCATTGTGTTGCTGAGTTTGGGTGGTGGGTTTTTTTTTTTTTTATGTTCTAGGTGGTACTTTGTATATTAGGGTTATATTAGGGTTGTATATTAGGGTTATGTAGCTTTTCTTCCACATTCTCTCTGATGTGTTTGTAATTCTCTTCTGCCCAAAATATTGCTTCCTGTGTTTTCTTTAGATTTGGTTTCTGGATTATGTGTTGATATCACGGAAAGTTTTTCTTCTCCTTTAAATATGGCTCAGACTTTTGCTGGGTATATAAGTCTAGGGCAGCTGTCATAGACTTTTAGGAATACACTGTACCAGGTTCTTCTGGCTTTCAGTTTCCATTGAGAAACCAGCTGTTATTCTGATGAGTTTTCTTTTACATATAACTTGTTTGTTTTCTTTCAGCTTTCAATACACTTTCTTTCTCATGTATCCTATTTGTACTGGCTGGTTTTGTATCAACTTGACACAAACTGGAGTTATCACAGAAAAAGGAGCTTCAAGTGAGAAAAAGGCCTCTATGACATCCAGCTGTAAGACATTGTCTCAATTAGTGATCAAGTAGGAGGGGCCCGTTGTGGGTGGTACCATTCCTGGGCTGGTAGTCTTGGATTCTATAAGAAAACAAGCTGAGCAAGCCAGGAGAAGCAAGCCAGTAATTAACATCCCTCCATGGCCTCTGCATCAGCTCCTGCTTCCTGACCTGCTTGAGTTCCTATCCTGACTTCCTTTGGTGATGAAGAGCTGTGTGGAAGTGTAAGCTGAATAAACCCTTTCCTTACCAACTTGCTTCTTGGTCATGATGTTTGTGAAGGAATAGAAACCCTAAGACAAATTGGTACCAGCATAGTGGGGTATTCCTGTGACAACCTGACCATATTTTGGGGAGGACTTTGGAACTTTGGGCTAGAAGATCCATTCGGTGTTCTGTGGGATGTTCTGTAGGAGCTTTGAAGATAATGTTGAGAACAATGCAGAAGATGCAGGCCTGAGTTGTGAAATTTCAGAGGGGTGCTTAAAGACTCTTATCGTAGCTGTTGCTATTTTGATTGTGAGGATTCTGTGGTTTTGGTTAGCTGGGGCTAAAGAATCAGCTGTGATTTACAAGATACCAGAACTACTAAAGCTAAACATTTGCATTATTGGGACTATTGATGCCAGTTGACCGGAGCTAAGAAATTAGCAGTGATTAAGAAGAGACCAAAATCATTGAGGTGACATCTGCTGGGAAGTATTTTCTGAGAGCACAGAGAGGCTGTGTTCCAGAGATAGCCAAGGTTGTACCTTGTGCCGTGGCTGGGCTTGGCAATGTGTAAGAGTCATCCAGGTTGTACTGGTTTTGTAGGCATGAAGAAGACACGAAGAGCAGCTGAGGTTGGGCACTGTGAGAGGTCATGGAAGGCCTTTGGTGAAGGTGTGGCCTCAGTTGCAATTGATGGCCCAGGACTGAAGAGGTCATGCAAAGGATTTGAGGCCTAGAACCATAAAGAGAGGCTATGAGAGGCTGTTGGTAAACCTAGTTGCAGTGGAAGACAGTAATGTTTTGGAGATGTCAGTGCCATGAGATGACCACCAAGAACAGCAACAGCAGTGGGGTATAGGCAGCTGGAACCTAGAAGACAAGGTGTATGCTCCAAGGGGCAGCACTGTCGAACTGACTCAAGCCCACGAAGGAGCTCAGAAGATTGTGAGTGGATCCTAGACATTGGACAGTTGGAGTTTGATTTTGCTTTTGATTGTGATTGTACCCTGATATATTTTCCCTCCTAAAGGAAGAAGGTATTTTAGTGGATCCCACAGTTAAAAGACTTTTAATTGTAAAAAGACTTTGAATTTTAAGAGATTGGATATTTTTAAAGTATTGAAAATTTAATATGTAAGAATTTGCAAAGACTGTGAGACTGTTAAAGGTATTTAGATCTTGGGGATGAATAAGAAAGTAGGGGGTTGAGGCTTAATAGTGATGTGTTTGTGTGTCAAGTTGACAAGGGGTCAATTGTACTGGCTGGTTTTGTGTGTCAACTTAACACAAGCTTTAGTCATCAAAGAGAAAGGAGTTTCAGTTGAGAAAATGCCTCCATGACATCCAGCTGTAAGGCATTGTCTCAATTAAGTGATCAAGGAGAGAGAGCCCATTGTGGGTGGTGCCATCTCTGGGCTGGTAGTCTTGGGTTCTATAAGAAAGCAGGCTGAGCAAGCCAGGAGAAGCACGCCAGTAAGTAACGTCCCTCCATGGCCTCTGCATCATCTCCTGCTTCCTGACCTGCTTGAGTTCCAGTCCTGACTTCTTTTGGTGATAAACAGCAATGTGAAAGTGTAAGCTGAATAAACCCTTTCCTCCCCAACTTGCTACTTGGTCATGATGTTTGTGCAGGAATAGAAACCCTAAGACAGTATGTATATACTTAGTGTTTTAACTATGATACATTGTGGGCATTTTCTTTTCTGTTCTTGTGGATTCAGTGTTCTCTATGCTTCTTGTATCTGTATGGATGTATTTTGTAAGTTTGGTGGAGTTTTCTTCTTCTATGATCCTGCTGAATATCTGTTCTCTATCATTGACAAAGAATTATTTATCCTCACCTACACCTAGAATTCAAAGTTGTTTGTTTTTTCATAGTATCTCACATTTCTTGTATATTAGTTTTCCTGTGTTCTCTTAAATTTGTCATATTTGTTAAATTATTTCATCTCAATCCCCGGTATTGTCTGCAAGTCCTAATACTCTCTACTCTTTACTTGACTGAGTCCTCATCAAAGTTTCTAGCTCTTACTGATTTCCCTTCTGAACTCCTCAATTGTTTTCTTTGTATATATATCTTCTGTTTGTGTTTTCTTGTGCATCATTGGGTGTTTATTCTTCTTAATTTAAGATGGTTCACTTTAATTTAATTGAGTTACTCATTTGTGCATTCTTCAATCTCTTTTATTCTTTGATAAAGTCTATGATAGTTCTTTAAATTCTATGTTCTAGGATTCATCAAGGTAATTCTCACTTGCAAACATTTCTACAAGAGTAATTGGTTTTAGAGAAAAGGCATTGGCTTTATCTTTTATATTATTGATATTTCATTGATGAGATCTTAGCATGTTAACTTCTTTTGTTAGTTCTAGGTCTGATATAGACATATCAGATTGGTACAGAACAGAAGATATGCAGGCATGTTGGAATTAGAAGTTAGAAATAATTTGAACGGAATGAAGTCAAGTAGACAGAAGGAAGTGGGCTGATGTATAGGATTTGCCTCCTGGTCCAAGCCTGGAGTGCAAGGGTAGATATGGCTAACTGAAAAGGTCGGATATAGTTTGAGAGGGGCCTGTGTATTAGATGATGAGTAAAGAAGGTTCTGGAAGAGGCCTAGGCATCATTTGGAGCACAGTCAGGGGAGGCCAGACCTGGCTCAGTCACTATATGTGTGACCCTGGCTATATATGGTGGTTTGAGGAAGGCAGGTAGATGGGAGGATCAAGGATATATACCATGCTATACCCTGGAGAAGGATGTGGGATATCTAGCTGGGGAGACAGTTTGGATGTGGTCTAGAAGGGACCTGTGTTGTGAACAGTTACCTTAAAACATGAAAATAAAAATAATTAAAAATTCTTAAATCTTGATTTATTTATAATACCCAGAAACTGGAAGCAACCCATATGTCCCTCAATCTAAGAATGGATACATAAAATGTGGTTCATTTACACAATGGAATACTATTCAGCTATTAAAAATAAAGACATCATGCATTTTGTAGGCAAATGGATGGAACCAGAAAATATCATCCTGAGTGAGGTAACCCAGACCTAAAAGGTCATGCATGGTATGTACTCACTGATAAGTGCATATTTGCCTAAAATGTATAGAATATCCATAATACACCCCACAGACCAAGAAGAAAGGCCCAGTGAAAATGCTTAGATCCCACTTAGAAAGAGGAACAAAATAATCATGGGAGGTAAAGAGAGCAAGGGACCTGGACTGGAGAGGAGGGAAAGGGAAATAGGGGGTAGGAACAGGTTTGCGGGAGACAGGAGAGAGGCCCAATGTGGGCGACCTTAACCCAAATGCCCAACTGTGGGGATATAGAACATGAAGAGACAGCCTTCCCCATGAAGAGACATAACCCTCAAAGGAGGAATGGGGACAACAACCCACCTACAAAACTTTCAACCCTAAATTGCTCTTGTCTGCAAGAAATATAGGGACAAAAATGGAACAGGGACTGAAGGAATGGTCAAGTAGCAACACCAATCTCTGACATTGTTACTGATGCTAGTTTGTGCTTGCACACAGGAGCCTAGCATCGCTGTCTTCTGAGAGCCTTTACCCAGCAAATGACTGAGACAGATGCAGATACTCACAAGCAAGCATTGATTGGATGGAGATTGGGAACCCCTGTGGAAGAATTAGGGGAAGAATTGAAGGAACTGAAGGAAATGGCAACTCCATAGGAAGATCCACAGTGTTAACTAACATAGACCACTGGGAGATCCCAGAGACTGAGCCACCATCCAAAGAACAAGCATGGGCTGACCAGAGGCTCTCTGCAGCACATATGTAGCAGAAGGCTGTTTTGTCTGGCCTCAGTGGGAGAGAATCTGCCTAAGCCTATAGAGACTTGATGCCCCAAGATGGGGGAATACTGGCAGAGGGGGTACCCTCTTACAGGCAAAATACTGGGGGAAGAACTGTGTGAAGGGGAATTGAGAGGGAGCAATACTTGTGATGTAAATAAATAAAATAATTGATTAATAAAAAATTCTTAAATCTCAAAAGAAAAGGAAAGAAAAGCAGCAGGCAAGACATCTAAGCCAACAATATTCAAAATAGAGAAAAATATAAAGGTCTTTCCCTAAAATCACAAATGAGGTATATACCCTCACTGTTACATACTCCTTAAAATGTTAGCTAGAACAATAAACCTAGAAGGAGAAATAAATTGGGTCAAACGGGGAAAAAAGAAATCAAATTATCTGTATTTTTTTATTATGTAATCCTATGCTTAAAAGATCTTAAAGACTGAACCTAATAAATCCACGTTTTCTACAATGTGGAGAGTTATAAAATCAAATAACAGAAATCAATACCTATCATGTAAATCATCAATGATCTTTGGAAAAAAATCAGGAAAAAAATGCTTTGGAATTGTAGCCAAAAATGTAACTAACAAAGAAGGTAAAATACTTCTGAGGTGAAAGCCTTAAAACATTGACCGAATAACTGGAGGGAAAAGTAGAAAATATAAACAGCTCTCTGTTCCCTGATTGGTCGAATTAGCCCTTTGAAAATGGATACATTATCAAAAACTGTCTAGAGATTTAAAGGAATCCTCACCAATATTCCAATCATATTCTTCAGTAATAACAAAAACTATGAAGTTAACACGGAACATAAAACAGTCAGAAAAACAAAATAATCCTGCACAGAATGAGAAATACTAGAGATGATTTAATGCTTGGATTCTATTGAAATTATACAGCCACAATAATAATAATAAAAAAAGCATGTGACTAAAACACTAACAAACACCTAAACCAACGGAATAGAATGGAGGAAGCTACAGATAAATTCATGGAGATTTAGCTCCCTGATTTTTCAAGTTTCTGTCATGTTTTGCTGTTGTTGTTGTTATTGTTGTTGTTGCTGCTGCTGCTGCTGCTGCTGCTGCTGCTGCTGCTGCTGCTGCTGTTACTGCTGCCTCTGCTGCTGTTGTTGACTGTTGGTTTTACCAGTGTGATACAAGCTAGAGTTGTCTGGGAAGAAGAATCTCACTTGAGAAAATGCCTTCATTGGATTGCCTGTAGGCAACTCTGTAGTCCATTTTCTTCATTAATGATAGACGTGAATGGGCCAACCCAAAAGGGAAGACAGTGGATGTGAGGTTGTAAGAAGTCAACCTAAGCATGCCATGGAGAGCAACCCAGTACACAGGGTTTCTCCATAGCCTTTGCATCAGTTCCTGCCTCTAGCTTCCTACCTTAAATTCCTGGCCTGACTTCCTCCAGTGATGGACTGTGGTATGGAACTGTGAGCTGCAATAAATGCTTTCCTTCCCTTATGGGCAGGTGTTTCAGCACAGCAACACAAACCCTGACTAAGCCAGGTTCTCAGCATTTGCCTTGGACAAATGAGAATCTTCAACAAACAGTATTCAAATCTTGACATCCACACTTACAGGAAAACAACATTTCTTTTTCTGATGTTATACAAAATAAATTCCATGTGTGTCTCAATGTGAACTTGAACCTGGAATTCTGGAACTGCTAGAAGACAACACTGGGAAAACTTTTCAAGACTCAGGCACAGGCAGGAGCTTCCTCACAAAGACTCTAACGAGAAGTTCAACAAATTCTGGGAAGTTTATAAATAATAATATACACTGCAGCTGGAAATATAAAATAGTGAACCTATAATGGAAATCCAAAGGTGAGTTTCTCAAACAACTTACAGCTCCCATATAATCTAGCTGTATCACTATTCTGAACTATGGAAGAAATCTGATCAGCATGTGCAGACACACAGAACACTTACGCTTCCTGACCCACTATTTAAAATAGTCAATATAAGAACAAGCCTGGATGCCCATCAACATAGAAATGCCTAAAGAGGAAATGACATGGAGCTGGAGAGACATCTTGGTAGTTAAGATCAATGGCTGGTTCTACAGAGGACTTATATTTGGTTCTCATGTCTACATTTCCTGCTCTGACTTCCCTTCAGTGATAGACTGTAGTATGGAACTATAAGCTCCAATAAATGCTTTTCTTCCCAAAGTGCTTTTGGTCATGGTGTTTAAGCACAGCAATATAAACCCTGACTAAGACTGGTTTGCAGCCATCCTTAAACAGTACCAGAGGATCTGATGACCTCTTCTGATCTCCTCAGGCACTAGATGTGCACAAAATACACATACATATATGCAGCCAAAACATTCTCACATAAGATAAATCTAAAATGATTTTAAAAGAATATATATGCACTTATATGTGTGTATGTTTTCAGACCAAATGGAATGTTATTCAGCCATAAAAATGAAATTATATTATCTACAGGAATATAGATGGAATTGGAGAACATTAGGTTTAGCAAAATACAGATGCACTAAGAGAAATATCTTAATTTTCTGTCATGTACAAAGAACATAAGCCACATAGTTATTAACAAAATCCATAATCAAGATTGCTACTTTCATGAAGCTTTTGACCAGGGAGACCCTGAGGTCCTTCATGAAGTAAAGGCAATTGCCACTGCTGTGAGGTGTGCAGCAAAGCCACGTGGTAAGAGCCTAATGATAAAGATGCAATGTTCTGTTTTCAGATATGGACAATAAAGTCTGACCTGAGCTGATCTCTTCAGTGTGTTTGAGGGTTTGACAGTGCCAAACATACTATGCTAGATATACCAACAGAAATGCTGTGCAGCATCTTAACACAATCACAAAGCAAGGCAAAATATAACCAGTGGTACAATAGTGACACAATTCTTATGGGTACAACCAATTATTCTGTGCCTAGATAAAAGCCCTGCTTTATGTGGAGAGTCCAGGTTTTATACTGAAAGCAAGGTCAAAACTCTGGCTGAAGAGAGCTGAGACTCAGCAGGAAAGCTTTCCCTATAGTTTATAGAAACAGATCTGATGTCCCTATCAGCATTCTCTATAGGTATTTACACATATAGATTACTGTTGTCATTAGCCTAGGTTGCAGAGATAAACCATATGGTCGTTGGTGGTTACTATGAAAGACTTATCCTAGTTCAGCTGCTAAGAATAAGTTACTGGTGATGCAGCACAGTAATAAAATGATTTTAAAAGAATCAAAAACATGTCACGATCCCATAGGTCAGGAAAGACTGCAAAAAGGGTTGTTAAAAAATGAGAGGCCAAAGAAATGATTGCTTAGAAAATAACTATGTTCCTGTGGATGACTATCAGCAATAGGAATAAGGAGTGGCTTGTTGGCATATGACATTACTTGGAGCTTAGGCAAGAGGCAAAAAGAAGCAAAATAATACAGATATAGCTAGGAGGATGGTAGTAACGTTGAAGCTATAAACCTTTCCTGGATAGGTAGAGTCACAGAAACTTTACCTGGATTCCAGAACTTAACTCCTGCATAGCTTAGGAGGAACTATACTAGAGTATGTAGGTGAAATTTAGCCAAAAGCAGGGCTCCACTGCAGTGAGAATCCTGGCTTGATATCCATGCCATTTGTGAGTTTCTCAGACATTCAGCTCTCTTCAACACAAGCGTGTTCTTGTAAGTAATCCCTCCCTCACACTCCTCTAATCTCAGTTCCTAATGTTAGCATCTGTGCTTGGGTTGAATGAGTTGCTGTCACACAGCCTTAGAAGAGTTTTCTATTCTTTGGTGTAGAGGAACACTGCGCAGGCACAACTGAGGCTTCCATCATGATTCTCAATCAGTGACCATCGCTTGTCCCAGGCGCATGAGACAGTGTGCTTTATGTGTTGCCCCAACTGAAGTGAGGAAGAAAAGGTGAACATGTTCTATATGGGTTAGACATTAGGAAGATGTCAAGACAGTCACTTAGTCCCAGGATAGTTCCAGAGCATTTTAGAAGGGCTGAACTCTGAAATGGGAACTTTGGTGAAAATGAGACCTCAAGAGTTTATAGTCCAATTTGTCCCAGCTCCTTCAGGGAAGAGGAACATTTTCCAATTCCTAGCATGAGATATATATACATATAATACACATACATACACACACACACACACACACACACACACATATATATTATGCAATGCTAGCAGATATGTGCCTCATACTACTTTGAGATTTGGATGATGTCAATAGCTTTGTAAAATGGAAACCCAATACAGCTATTTCTCCTTGTATTCTTTATGACATGTTAAGAAAGATGAATTAATAACAACCATGAAATTTATTTTATACAATGTAAAACAAAAATCATACCTTGATTTTAAATTCAATTTAGACTTTGTAAATCTCTCCAGTGATAAATGGCAATGACAATGTGTGTTTATTAATATTAAAATGAATGCACAGAAGTGACATTTTCTTTGAAAAATTATAAGTAATATAAATTCTGACAATATTATTCTAATTTTATATTTAAAGATTATTTGGTTGCCTGCTGTATTGCATATTTTTATTTATATATTTAATCATTTTAGTAACTAAAGTTTAAGTAATTCCCCATACATGAAACTTTAACATACTTTTTATTTGAACAAGAGTATTTTTAAAATTTGTGTTAGTATTTTGCCCACATGTAGATCTGTGCACCACTTGCATGCCTGGTTCAAAAAAAAACCAGAATATCAATGGGAGGAGAAGCTCCTGGTCCTGTGAAGACTTGATACCCCAGTGTAGGGGAATGCCAGGATGGTGAGGTGGGAGTGGGTGGGGAAGAACCCTCATTGAAGCAGGGGGAGAGGGGATGGGATAGGGAGGTTGCAGAGGGGAAACCAGGAAAGGGGATAACATTTGAAATGTAAATAAACAAAATATCCATTTTTTTAAAAAAAAGAAACCACAAAAAAAAAAAAAGAAGCCAGAAAAAGATGTTGGATCCCCTAGATATCTAGATGATGATGATGATGATGATGATGATGATGACGACGACAACGATGATGATGATGATGATGATGGTGATTATAAGCTGCCATGCGATTGTGAACTGCCATGTGAATGCTGGAAATGTATTCTGTGTCCTGTAGAACAATGAGTGCTTCTAACCACTGAACTATTTCTGCAGCTCCAACATTTACATATTTTATGTTGAGGATTTCTACTTCTATTTATTAATGTTTCTGTGGAAATTACTTGGCCAGACTCACACTTTTATCAGAAAATTTATTGTCAAAATAGTGCTAAAACCAAATGGTCTTTGGTAGGTGATACATATTTCTTACATTTTTTCCTCTTGAGATTACAATTGTTGCTATGTTAGAGGTCTGTATCTGTCCATCTGGTGAAAAGGAAATTGATGCAACAATCACCTTGGATTATTGTCACAAGTTTGGAAATTGGGTACTTAACAGAGCGATTCCTAGGAATTGTCTTATCATATCATGAAAAACAAGGTATTGTTCTTTACCAGCTATGACAACAGCCTGAGCTGCCATTGGTCCCACAGACACACGGTGATAGCCCACATGTGTGTAGATGGAGCAGGGGCAATGGAACACTTTCAGAGCCAGCATTCTGCTTCCCCAAACTACTAGCAAGAGGACTCTATGGAAATAGCTTAACCACAGGAATAGACAGACCCATCTTGCTGATTTCTTTCCTTATATCAGGTACCCTTCTGCTACTGTTGTGGTCAAGCTGCTCCTGTGGGAGACTGTGTCCCTTTGTGTCAAGTGGGAAATAGGTGTCGCCATTTGGACCTTCAACATCTGCTTAAGACAGTATCCATTTTATCTGAGCGCTTCTATCAGATCTCTCCAGAATAATTCAGAGACTTCCTAAGGACACAATTTACCTGTTTTCTTCCTAAAAGGAGCCTATATGCCAATGTCTAGGCCACACTACAGCTAAATCTAAAAAGTATCATGAACCAAACTGAAAACACACACACACACACACACACACACACACACATTCAGAGATACAGAAGAGCATCTGCCCCAACTGAGTAAGGAAGATAGGATTGGTTCCTGAAATCTTATTAGCAAAAAGTCAATGGTTTTAAAAGTTTTCCAGTGATATACTCTATTCATTTTTAAAGTTTAATGTCTATTTGTGATACAATGTCCTAAAAGGTGTGGTTGAAGGACTCTGACTTCTGTTACTGAGTGCTGGGACCAATCTCCATTCTTCACTTGGTGCACTGCAGACATAGAGTAAATAATTGTCTTACAGAGAAAAGCTTTCCATTGACAAGAGATATATGAAAGAAGCAATGATAGCCAGGGCAGAGCAATAGTGACCATTAAAAAAAAAAAAAAAAAAAAAAAAGCTGTCAGACTACATGAGCATGAGTTGTTTCTAAAGAACTTAGGGTCATTAATTTACAATTACTAAAATAGAGTTGGTTTAGTATTGTAAACAAGCCCTCGAGGCTTGATGAACAGAGTTTCTGGGCTGTATGCTGTGTGATGTGTGTCAGTTAAAGAGGCCACAATAGATGAAAACTTTAGTTCATCAGTGAGTATGAGCACTGGGCTTCAATAGCTATAATAAGTATGCACTCAGGTTTGTCATTTCTAATCACTGTACTTTCTGTATAAGACTGAAAGTCTCAAGATTTATTAATATTACTAGAAGTTCATTAAACTTTTACAATTTAGTGATTGCTAAATTTCAGTTCTACCTGTGTCAAATAATACATACTTAAGAAACTTTAATATTTTACAAATTAAATGTTGAATGCCATGTACACATTAAAGTATATTTACGGTACTTTCAGTTTTTCACTGTATGAATTACTAAAATATTGTTCTGTATTTTATGACTTGGTCTGTCACAATCAACACAATTGAATTCTGAACGTTTTGTTGACTTTGCATGGTGAAGGGAGATAGATTCAGTGGTAATTGAATCCATCAATTTAAGTCCTAGAAAAAGACAATTGGTGTTTTGTAGTTTATTTCCTTTTATTTTTAATTGTGTGTATATATATGTGAGGTGCTGTGTAGGTTTCTGCTCGTGAGTGCAGTGCCCAAAGAGGCCAGAAGAAGTTGTCACTTGGAGCTGAAAGTTCTGGAAGTTGCGAACCATCTGACTTCGATCAAACTGTGGTCCTCTCTAAGAGCAGTACCAGTTCCTAATCACTGAGCCATCTGGCCAGGCCCAGTATTCCATGTTTACTTTTTAAAATGAAAAATAATTGCATCCTTTCCACCCTCCTTCCTCTCCCTTCAGTCCCTCCCATGTCATCCCCACCCCCACTCCACTCTCTCGCAATAGCCTCTTATTCTCTAACCATTATTGCTACACATATATGCAAATAGATCCATAAACACAGTCTGTGGAATCCATTTCATGTTTCTAGTATATGTTTGGATTTAAGAATCACTACTTGGTATTGGATAAATGTTTGTTGGGTGGGGGAGCTCATTGATGGAGAAAACTAATTCATCTTCTCTCAGCAATCTTTGATTCTCTGTAGCTCTTAATCCAGAAGGGGAGCCCTGAGAGATTTCCCTTATCCCCTTTGGTATTTCGGCTGTTTTTGCCATTGTTTAGATCTTGTTTAAGCAACCATGTTGTTGAGATCTTATGGGTGTAACTTCCTTATCTTATTTAAAAGACACAAATGTCAAAGGAACATTGAAGAAAGTGTAGAAGAGAAAGAGGGCCAGGAAGTATGCGTTGATTTATGCTATTAATGCTTCCTTTCCAAATGATAACTTTAGGAAAAACTAAGGACACAAGTTAATGATGGGAAGCTAGAAAATCGGATGAAAAATCAGACTATAGTTCTAAGGGGAAAAGTAGCAAACAGTCACTTACTTTTCTCTTTAAAGATTTTTCTGTGCCCCCCTTTTCAAAAGTGCAAATGTAAGCAATGCATGTATACTTTACATAAGGATGAATACCCTTAATTCCAAACTCCGAATAACTAAATGCCTTTCCAGGATGAACAGTATACTTCAAGCAAGGAGATTCTGCTTAGGATTCCAATGATCTGCCCTATAACTTCCTTCCCCACTCCAAACTATTGTGTGTAATTTTAAAACATGCTTGCCCTTTCTCAAAAGCTCTTTCTGTGCTCATAGCTAGGCTTTGTGATCAGCAGCAGCTGCCTCACTCAGCTCCGCTGATCGCCAGCTGATGCTTTTCCCCTAAACACCTGGAGCTGCAATCACTCTACATGAAACAACCACTGCCGTGGATGGAAAACACCAGATAGCCTTAATATTTTAAAATCAACCAGATAACATAACTGCTGGACGCAGAATCTATTGCCCTAAACTCATCAGCTTTCTATCCTTTGTTAGAATTCCATCGCTGGAGAAAGCTGCCACCGGTTCAGTCGCCCCCAGGCTTTACATGGTTTGTGCTTCTCCACCACCACCCCCCAAATCCCAGCCGAAAGCCCCCCCCTCTTTTCCTCCTCTTCTTCCTGGGACCCAGAAATCCCACCTTTTTTCCTTCACCCAGCAATTGGCTTCTGCCATCTTTTGACATAATCAAGAAACTAGGGAACCAGATTTTAGTAACAGCTCCTCCTCCCCCTACACCAAACAGTGGGAAATCTCATGTGATTCAGGTAAGTGCTCAGCCCAAGATGCTGACATTAACTGAAGCAGTGTGCTCTACTAGGTCTACTGTGTTGTTATTTATCACGAGCACTATCCCTGACCCTAACCCTCAAAATCTAAGTCTCGTGGGGTTTTTTGCTGCCAAATCTTTTACTGCATCCTCCCGTTAGGGTTAGAATTAGGATTGGGGTTAGGGTTAGGGTTAGGGTTAGGGTGGGAAAATGAAGGCAGACTTGTCAGGCCAGGGACAATCATATCATATAGTTGATAAATTTTAAGGAAATCAAATCTACAGCAAATCTGTGTTGAATCTATAAGTTACTTGTGATAGTTTTCATGTGTTAACCACTGCTTTGGCCCACAGCAATCATTCGATTCTATAAGATGTGTAGAAATGCTGTTAACTTGCATGCTAAAATTATTAATCACATTTCAAAAACAAGAATAGAGTTGTGGTTATTGTACATTAAGAAAACTCCACTATGAGTGCTATTTTACTGAAACCACAACACTTCTTGAATCTATAGATTCCTTGAGTATATTCCTTCTCTCCCTATATGTTCAGGCCTGCTTCGCTGCCTTCCCCTTGGTCTTCCCAAGCACAACCTGTAAAATACTACAAACATTTCACAGGTAGCAAGTATGGCTTCTGGGGGTTAGGTAAAATCTATTGTTATAATCTCTGCCACCCAGTTCTCTGCCATGACTAGCCACAAAACACTGTGTTCATTATGAATATGACCATCAATATGTGGGACGGCTGAAAAACATCTCTAAAATATCTAGTGGCCAATGGCAGTCTGTCCAAGCAGTGAGTCTACTTTCTTCCTCCTCCTTCCTCCTCCTTCTCCTCCTTCTTCCTCTTCTTCTTCTTTGTACTTTAATGTGAGATAAAATTTGAATAAATCTTCCTAGTTTAACCAAAATAACAGCAGTACTGTTCAAAATAAATAATCAATACTAGAAACTCATTATTTTCAAGAAGTGCCCAATCACCTACCAAGAACATGGACCAAAAGTAAAGTAAGAAAATCTGTTTCCCTGGAAGTCTTGAAGGCCTAGTGTACTCTCTAATTTTGTTAGGAAAAAATAAAAACATGACAACATGAAAGGCCACCCATGGGGGAACTGCTTGCTTTTTAACAGCTCCCTTCCACACAGAGCTTTGGTTAAGATCATGATTTACTCAGGAAGAGGATCTGGCAGGGTTGAGTTACTGAGGCCTACATATATCTTGGGAATGAAAAGTTGTAATGATTTCAAGGTAAGGTGGTACATAATGGGAAATCCTGATAAAGAAGATTACTCAACAGCAAATATGTCAAAATTTGCACCCAAATCATGTTAGAGTCCCACAGGAAAATAATGACAGAAGGTAGATGACTATTCACCTTCTAGAGTCTAGAAGGATTTCAACCAGATATAACTTAAGAAGTAAAAGTGAAGCCCGTACTCACCACAACACTCACTACCATGAAGGAAGGAGAATTTGTGGATGGTAAGGCAATCCAGTCCAGCCTGGATGTTATGGCAGTGTAGGGCCTTGTTATTGAATGTTCAACTATACATTTGTTGGCCACCTATGGATGTAAAAAATGTTTTAACTTTGTTAAATGTTGAAATAAAATGTGATCTCAATCACAGATACCCAAGAAAGTGAGCATTGTAGAAGTAAGCATACACGATTAGATATGGAAGTCGGGTCGTAATATTGAAATAAGGCTGAGGTTGTCCTAATGAAGGAAATTACCCATTCAACCCTCAGAGTAGACTGAAATAAATGAATGGATAAGGAAATAGAGTGATGTACTTGAAAAGAATTCCCCTTGTCCTAGGAACAGGACATTACTCAACTCCCTCTCACAAAGGGCATGGTCTACATTTGACCCCTGTGACTAAAAATACTAAAAGTGGACATGACAAGAGACCACATACTGAATCCCACACTTGGGGAATTTTGCTCCAGGATGTGAACTATAAGATGATCCTATATTGTAAGGGAAATGGAAATACAAGAATGGATATTGCTGACCTTGAACTGATCACCTTCAACAGATAGTAGTGACAGATAAATAACTTATAGGTACAGGAAGGACTAAGAGCTTTCCAGAAAGGGGAAGATCCCTGAATGAGCAGTACATATGATAGGGTAGAAAGGGTCCTGCTTTTCTTTGGCTCCTGGCATCACCAAAGCTGCAACAGATTTAAATGCACTGGAGTCATACACGCTGCATTCTGAGAATAATGCAATCGGAACCTACAGTCTAAATTCCACAAGAAAATATTTAAACCAATGTAAATTTAACAGCAATTTTCCAAATAATCAGTATGCAATAAAAGAACCCTCAGAAGAAATGTTAAGAAATTAAAAATAATAATAATAATAACAAATTGTGTCAAAATAAAAAGAATGCTGCTCAAGCAGAAAGGAAAAGAAACTTCTTAGAAACTCTTGAAATTAAGAACACATCTACTGAGTTCAGATCCCCAGCAACTCCATAAAGAGTGGAAGTTGGGAGGGGCAGTGCGTGTCTGTATTTCCAGGGCTAGGAGATGGAGACAGAGAGCAAAGGGAGATGGAACTGTAGTGTCACCTGTTTGCCTAGTTTAGTTGAAATGTCAAGGTAAGATTCAAGTTCATGAGACATTCTATCTCAAACAACTAAGGTCAAGAAATAACTGAGGGCACACACACACACACACACAGAGAGAGAGAGAGAGAGAGAGAGAGAGAGAGAGAGATTAATTTAAAACAAAAATATGAACACTTTGGCATTACACACAAGTACAAATACTTCATTTTTTAAATGAGCTACTGAGACACAGACTAGAAAGGCAATATGTAATATAAAATGTAATATATATTTCATATATATGTAGAGGTTTTTATCAGGCTCATATTTCTAAATAACTCCCCTAGTGAAATTTTCTTTAGAAAACTATAGAACAGTGTTTCTCAACTTCTCAAACTTGCTAATGCTGGGACCCTTTAATGTAGTTCCTGATGTTGTGTTGACTCCCAACTATAAAATTATTTTGCTTTTACTTTATAACTGCAATTGTGCTACAGTTATGAATTTTAATGTAAATATATAACATGCAGAATATCTGCTATGCGACAGGGTCGTGACCCAGAAGTTGAGAACCACTGCCCTAGAACATTTCAGTAGAGGGGTGTAGTCAACATATTAAGAAGTAATTTCAGTTAGGCTTCATTAAAGAAAAGAACCAGAAACAACAAATTTTAGAGAAGCAGAAAATAGAAGTTAAACTAAATCAAAGACAGAAACAAGATACAACAAGTTTAAAACTGCAACTCCAAAATTCATACTAAAACTCCCACTTTGTTCTAAATAAGGCCTGCCAATATTAATTTTAGCAGGAAGACTAGAGAGGGTGGCAGGGCACAGCACAAGAGAAAGTCAAGGGCACAGTAAAAGAGAGAGATGGAAAGCTAACAAAAATATTTTTGTTAGAAGATACTGAAATAACATCGTATGTGCAATTTTAATTTCCTTTTTTCCCTTATCACTGCATTTATTTTTTTAAATTTTTTATTGGATATTTTCTTTATTTATATTTCAAATGTTATCCCCTTTCCTGGCACCCCCTGAAACCCCTTATCCCATCTTCCCTCCCCCTGCTTCTATGAGGTATTCCCTACACTGGAGCATCCATTGTGCCTTCACAGGACCAAGGGCCTCTCCTCCCATTGATTCCTGACAAGACCATCCTCTGCTACACATGCAGCTGGAGCCATGGGTCCCTCCATGTATACTCTTTGGTTGGTGACTTAGTCCCTAGGAGCTCTGGAGGTCTGGTTGAATGATATTGTTGTTCTTCCTATGGGGTTACAAATCCCTTCAGCTCTTTCAGTCCTTTCTGTAACTCCTCCATTGGGGACCTCATGCTCAGTCCAATGGTTGACTGCGACCATCCACCAGTGTGTATGCATAAGTGGACCAAACCAAAGAAAATGTTTACCAGCTGAGTCGGTGAACAAAGGAGAGAGCATCAACAACACATAGCACAGTCCTTTGGGCTCTAGGGGTTTCATTTGTAGATTTTAGAACTCCAGTGTAGAACATGCAGTTCTATTCAACTCCATATGTTAGATATGTGATTAGAACTTAAGTCTTTTCCCAGGATATACATTTCAGTATTGCAGCTAGACCCATGGCACATTATTGAATACATCTGCACCTGGGCCAGTTGTTGGGATTACTCAGCTAAAATCAAAGTTTTGCCAGACTTTCTCATTGATATATGCTAATTTTAATGTGACAACCATCTCTACTCTATTCTCCTGTCTTAGACTTGTTGCTTCATGGGTTTGATTATCAGTCTCATGCTAGCTCATTATAATAGACAGTAAACAATATAACATATGATATATAAAATGCCCCTTTAGAGGACACTCTCAGGAAAACAAAAGTGCAAGTTTATTTACTATTTTACATGCTTTTAAACATCAATAAAGATCCTCAAATCTCTTATCAAAATCACATAAAAGTAGAAAAGAATCTCAGCCCTCTGAATATTTACCCATACTGAAGCAATATCTTAGCCTCAGCAGCTATCCAAGCCTCGGAAGGTGGAGATCATTTATCCTATCACTTTGATCTACAAACTAAGTCAACATGAGTACACAGAGAGTTTATGGCATAAATATGAAGCTAAAGAGTTAAGCCAAATATAAAATTCATACATGATTGACATTACAGTGAGAACTGCTTTGGTAGATCTTTTGTTAAATGCTAAAGAAATCAAGACAAAATGAGAAAAGGATACTACTCAAGAGAACACAGTCTTGTGATGGAATCCAATGAGAGTTCCTAGGAAAAGGCTGACAGAACAACAAATGTGATGCTTATAGGCTTCAGTAAGGAGGGGAAAGGCCGGACATTCACCAAGGGGAAGAAGATACAGCTGTAATTGACACTCAATGAGCTATTATGAAAGAAAGCCTTTAAAGGGTGGGATTCATAATTTATTCCCCACCAAAATGACTATGTAGCTTGACTGAAGATCCAGTATTGAATATTTGATATTTGGTGCCTTAACAATGTTTCTACTTCTGTGTCTGTTAGTGTCAAATGAACACCAATTCATTGTAAACCCAATATACACTGGGAGTAATGGTAGCAATGGTAGCATATAAGTGAGAGAAATGATGTAAAATATTTAGCTTTTCAAAGGATGAATCAGCATCCTCTCTGCAGAGATTATGTAGTGTCACTTTCTCCACTGCACAAACTATGCTAGGAGTGCATGTACTCCTGTGACTAATGATGTATCATAGACTTGGAGAGTTTATGAGGGAGTCAACTGTATATTGAATTTATGTATTGTACAGAAATTAGAAAGTTAAGATGGTCATTGTTCATGCAGCAGGGGCATTTTCAGGAAGCAGGTATAGACTATAGAGCACCATCCTTCAGCCAGTCTGACATACAGTATCCCTCTTTGATACCTGAGCAAGTCAAGCAGTAAAAGATAGTTGAACCTTACCAGATCCTTGGACTCTTGGAAATGCCAAAAGATGACAATTATGAAGCTAATCATCAGGATGTAGTCCCTCACATTCACCATGCATAACTCAACATTTTGCTTTGTAGAAAACAACTGAAAAAGCATTTGAATCTTTTTATATCTTATTACTCTTGGATATTTTGTTAATGCCATCTAATATGATGAATTCCAGAAGGAACTGTGCTAGCATGGGTATGGCAGTAGTAACCCTTCAAGATCATGTCTACCCTCTGGAATAGGTGTTATTATATGATGCTAAAATCTCATGTCTTAAGTATTCAGAAAACCATCTAGAACAGTAAGCACAGTAGGTAAAAATGTGATGTATGGTGCTTGGCATAATAGGCAAAGATACACAAAAGCCACAAGGTTATTGAAGACTTTCAGGAAGTTTTGTATGTACATCCTTTGTTTTCTATTTTAAACTCATTCTCATATCACAACCCCAAAAACAGACTTGGAGGTTTACCAGGTTTCTAAGTCCATTTCCCCAAGAGCTACATTGAATAAATTTCCTTTTTCTTCATTTTAGTGTTAGTCCAGCTCTTTAAATTGACATATCAAGAATTCACAACCCCGGTTTTTTGGATTCATTCTGTGATTCAAAGTCTGATACTATGATTGCCACTGCTGCTGCATGCACACCAGAGCAAATAATAAGATAACTGATGTCAATACACTGTGATAATGGTTTTAACATATGGAGAAATAAGGCCCAGCCTGGGCTAGAAATTCCCAATATTTTTTATGATTTGATACTGTAAAAATACACCATTCTTGATACAAGATGAAGTATCTAATGACCTGCTCAGCTACATATTAGCATAGTCACCAAGCCATGAGAGTTATAATTTCTATTCTAATACTGGGACAATGCTTACTTTGAAATTAAATTGAAACCCTGAGTCACAAAAAGAACCAACATTTGTAACTTAAACCAGCCAAAAATCTTTGACTGGGAAGGTCCTCTAAGCTCAAGTAAGGAGGCTTTTCCTGGTATTTTTTATAAACAGATCTAATAGGCCTATCTCCTCTCTCAAAATGTGTCTGTTACCATAGATGACTTCTTTTATTAGCCAAGGCTGGAGAGACAAACACTATGATGATAGTTAGTAATTGTCAGAAATCCCTAACAAAATGCTGAGAGTAAGTCCTGTTGCAGCTACATGGTGACTAAATGGTTATAAAAGATTCAAAATCATCTGTCACCTAATCCAGGGTTCAGTCTACAATGCACAAGAGTTGACAAAGAGAATGGAAAAGCCATGAGGAAAGAAGTGAAGTGTTAAAAAAAAATAGTTGTGTTCTCTATTGTGACACAACCATCTGTCATAGGGGAACAAGGATAGCTTGATGACACATGACACCACCTGGACCTTAGTCAACAGACAAAAATGAGCAAAATAATGGAGACATAGCTAGGCCTGGGGAGATAATAACGAAGCTATTATCTTTCCCTGAGGAAGTAGGGTCATGGAAATTTAACTTGGGATGGCAGATGTTATTATGAACCCCCGTTCCCTATGTCTTCATAGCTTATGGGATGGTGAATGCGTTTCTATATTTAATTTAGAAACTGGGGAGATGTACCAACAACCTTCAGTTCACTGGAAAGTAATAGAAAAGGGAATGAACCTTCTCAAAATAGCAGTGCAGCTAACACTGAAAACCTTACCTAGAAGGAGACTACAAGCATCCAAGAGTCTGATTTGTCGGATCTGCAGAAAGAAGTAAGAAACATTTTCTCATTACAGGTCACTGCTACAAATTGCCTAACTTGAATTAGACTACTGAAACTTAAAAGTCCCAGTCTAAAGTAGACAATGCTAAAAGATGTATATCTCACATCCTCTGGAGAAGTTGCTTAAGGCCAAATAACTGTTAAAACAGGAAATCAGGCTACTGTTAACTATTTCTCTTTATACTATTGATACCATTTTCAAAAATAATGAATTTATAACATCTATGAAATTTTTATAAAATGTGAAACTGTGTTTTATTTAGACTGAAAAATCTCTCTAATAATTAAAGTGTGTGTGTATGTGTGTGTGTGTGTGTGTGTGTGTGTGTTTGTGAGGTATAAAATAAATTCAGTGAATTATCATGTTCTTTTAAAACTTATGACTAATTTGGATTTTCAATTGTGTATATATATATATATATATATAAATATATATATATATATATTGCTTGATGCTTACAATTGAATTTATTTACACTTAATTATTTACAGGATTTGGTTCCAAAGACTCACATTTGTAATATCAGAATAGCTTTCAGATCAGTATCACTAGAGTTAGAAGAAACTTTTAAGATGGGATATATCTCTTGTGTCTTTCTCTTGAGATTGCAAATTGTTGATATGTTGGAAGAGTCTGCCAAAAGAAAACTGAAGATGAAAAAGAATCCTGGAAAATTTGAGAGGAAGAACTCCTACTGAGAAGATAGAGGGGACAAAAACCAAATTACTAGGACATCTCTAATGTTATTGAGTGCAAAATGTAGTTCTTAAAAGCAAGAAGGACTTCAGCTGACAGTGACTCTCAGAACATCAATGTGTTCCCTGTCCCCAGACAAGCAGGTGTGTAAGATGGGACAGGTGAGGTGCAAAGTCCTCAGGGATGGCAAATTTTTCTCCTCAATCTGCTAATAAGAGGCCTGTGGGAACGTAATTCACTCATATAATCTACCTATTTCCTCAGTTTAGTTTGATGATAATTTCACAGGCTCAGATTCCTCATGGGTTATTATAAAATCAAATTTTAAAAAATCTAAAGCTTTCTGCAAAAGAACAAATCCATAGGCACACAGTAATGAGCAGGCAACTCCATGCTGTGGCTTCCTGCTTATGGCAGGGATTTCTTCAACCTTGAGATTAAAAATCTCATGTGTTTAGTCTCATCAGGCATGAAGTTGAAGCAAACAGAACTTCGATGTTCTTGTTATATTTGTGACCAAAATGCTGATACCAGACATTGAATTAAAAGACAAAAGCTCGTGTGAGTCTGATGAATGACAATCATCAGAAACCCCAAGATATGAAACTACTGTGAGAGCATGACTTACACACCCAGCTCAGAGTTAATGTATGGTCCAAATGTCTGAGAACAACACATGCACTTTGTGAACAGTCCAGAAAACTAGAAGACTGACAAGTTTTCAAGCTATATGTCTGTACAAACATAGTTTTTAATAAAAATGTATAGATAGAGACTGATTTTACTTTTCTGCTCTACCTGAAACATGAGCTGTACAATAAGGATCTCTACACAGGGGACTTGCTTATTCACAGGGACACATCATTTCCATGGTTTTCTTCTCTGGATCATAGGCACAGCTGCCACTGCTTCTGCCACACTTGGTCTTGTGAGAGAAAAGTGGCTCTGTCCCAGCATATAATTAATTTGTTTTTTGGTATTTATTTATTTATATCATAAACACTGCTCCCCATTCCCACTTCCTCCCTCACAGAGTCCTCCCTCACAGTGTGTAATTTGTAAATGGAGGTTCCCAATGTAACTTGACCTGGCATATGTTATATCTGAACATGTCTATACTCGCTCTTCAGAAACCATCAATGAATTTGTAAGTACCTCATTTTATTTGTGTTTTTCTTTTTTTTCCCTGAGAGGTGACTTCATACCAATTACACCTTAATTAAGAAAGTGTCATGAGTCAAATCAAGTAATACACAGGAATATGAAAAGCAATATCACTTAAATGTGAATAAAGAAAAGGGGATAGTTTCATAGTCTCCAAATTTTCAAAATTCAGTGACTTTAAAAGTGTTTTTTCTGTTCAGTCTGTGTTGGTATTCTGTACTTAGTGTAATGCAGATATCAGCAAAGGAGAGATATATTGCAGGGACTGATTGAAAAATATTAAAACCACAGACAATGCAAACAGGGAAAGCAGCAATAACAATAGCAGTATTAATAATAGTAACTTTTTAGAAAACCTTGACCCTGTGAGCCATTGTTCAACCTATAGGCATGAGTTTGTTATGAGAAAAGGATAGCTTCTTTAGCATTGTAAATGGGGCCTTTTTTCCGGGTGAAGGGTTTTTGAAGGCTGATGCTGTATGCTACTTGTTATTCCAGGAAACCACAACAGATGATGTGGGGCAGTGATCTGTGACAGACAGTCCGGCACCCAGTTGAACACAGGCATAAACTCTGAGCGACCCAGCGGAATCCGCAAGGGACCAGAAACGTTATGCTAATGCTCCCGGGAGGCTTTTGGCTCAGGTCATGGTCACATACCACCCCTCCTCAGGTAAAGGTGTGGCCACACAGCCCCAAGCCATCCCCATGTAAATTAGACACCTAGAGGCTTAGCCACGCCCCTTCCCAGTTACTAGATCTGCCTCACCTCTCCCAGAGGGGCAGGGGTTCCATTCCATCCATGCTACTCTCCACAGGATGAAAATAAATGACTTAGAATTATGGACTGTCTCTTCATCTGGACCCGCTGTAGGAGATTAAAGAGCCACATCTAATCTTTTGCTGAGGGCTTCCCAGAGCTCCCAGACAGTACCCATTTACCCAAGCCTAAGCAGTTAGCCTGGTGCCCCAAGCCACCGAGACCTGGTCCCGGAGGGAACGCCAGCTGCGCTCCTGCTAGCCCATCTGCAGCACCCTGCGGTGATTGCGGTGCTCCGGGCTAGAGAACCCACGGAGACAGTTACCACACATTCCCGGGAATGGCCCCCTCCCCCACCCATGGGCAGGGCCCACAGAGGCTTCCTACAGCCCCCACCTGCCAGATGGACTGTGTGGAAAGACATGCGGCCACTTCCCACATGTCTCCTGTCCCACCCAGTGCCACAGTGCCTGGGACAGACACGTGGAGCTTCTTTCTACCATGCCAGGTTTGTTCCAACAAGATGACAAACCTTGTGTAATAAACTTGAATGCAGGGCCTCAATGTCTGAAGTGGCACACATTCATATTCTCCCATTACCCCTGATTGCCCTCAACTCCTCGTTTATTTTTATTATCATTCCACATTCTTCACAGTCCTAGAACTTCTTAAAATCCCCAACAGTTCATTAAATTTTCACAATTTTGACAATTGTTAAATTTGAGTAGTAGTTAAATTAAAATATACATTTAAGAAAATATATTAAATGTAGAGTATATGTAAACACGATAGTATATTTCTTATATTTTAACTGTTCATTGTGTTCATTCAGTAATAGTTCTTAAGATTCTACGGTGAGATTATTAAGTGTTGACAACCAACACATTTGCATTATGAACTTTTGATGAATTTCATAAAATCAAGGTTGGTGAGTTAATGATATTTGAGAGAAGATGTAGTTTTATGTGAAAAGTTTAGCCCAACAGGAAGCATGAAATTAGTGAATACATGTGTGTGTGTGTGTGTGTGTGCGCGTGCGCGTGCACATGCGTGCACTAAGGCTATGAGCTGAAAGCTAGTGAAAAACATGTTTTAAAACATTAGTGTTTTCCTTCCAGCCTGTGCATTCTGACAGGGCAGATCACCAGCTTTTCTGTTCCTCTGAAGAAACCACTGTCTGAAGGCGTTCCAGGAGTTCCAATGCATACAGAGCAACTGGGCAATAGGACAACTGGCCCAACTGTCTGAAGGCCTCCCTGGAGTTCTGCTGCACACAAGGCAAAAGTCCCCACAGTCTGAAGGCCTTTCAGGAGAACACCTACAAGCAGGGCAACAGCTTAACTGCTACTCTGAAGACCCAGCAGTCTGAAGACCTCACAGGAGATCTGCTACAGCCAGGGAAACAGGCCTTTCAGGAGACCTACAGCAACCCAGGGACACAGGTGGTAGGCTCCAGACAGAGACACCCGGACTAGTTAACACCAGAGATAACCAGATGGCTACAGTCAAGCACAAAACCACAAGAAACAGAAGCCAACATACTTTGGTATAATCAGAACCCAGTTCTGCCACCACAGCAAGCCCTGGAAACACCAACACACCTGAAAATCAGGGAGCTGACCCAAAATCCTATCTCATGAAGATAATTGAGTCCTTTGAGGAGGATATAAATAAATTACTGAAAGAAACACAGGAAAACATAGGTAAACAGGTAGAAGCCCTTAACAAGGAAACAAATAAATCCCTTAAAGAAATACAGGAAAACAAGTGAAAGAATTGAACAAAGCAGTCCAAGATATAAAAGTGGACATGGAAACAATAAAGAAAACACAAATGGAGGCATCCACTGAAATCAAAAACCTAGGAAAGAAATCAGGAATTACAGGTGTAAGTATCACAAAGAGAATAAAAGAGATAGAAGAGAGAATCTAAGGTGTAGAAGATACCTTAGAAGATATTGACAGAATAGTCAAAAAAAATCAAAATATTAAAATGCCTAACCCAAAACATCCTGGAAATACAGAACACAATGAAAAGACCAATTGTAAGAATAATAGGAATAAAGGTGATCGAAGATACCCAGCTCAAAAAATACAAAAATGTCTTCAACAAAAATCATAGAAGAAAAATTCCCCAACCTAAAGAAAGAGATGGCCAAAAATGTGCAAGAAGCCTATAAAACACCTAATAGATTGAACCAGAAAAGAAAATCTGCTTGTTACATAATAATCAAAATACTAAATGCACATAACAAAGAAAGAATATTAAAAGCTGCAAGTGAAAAAGGCCAAGTAATATAACAAGGCAGATTTATCAGAATTACACCAGACTTCTCAACAGAGGGACTTAAAGCTAGAGGAGCCTGAACAGAGGTCATACAGACCCTAACAGAACACAAATGCCAACCCAGGCTACTATACCCTGCAAAACTCTCAATCATCATAGATGGAGAAACCAAAATATTCCATGACAAAACCGAATGAAAAAATCTCTATCTACCAATCCAGCCCTTCAGAGGATTCTAAAAGGAAAACTCCAACATAAGGAGGATAACTTCACCAAAGAAAAAACAAGATATTAATCATCTCACAAGAAAGCCAAAAGGAGAGAATCACATGCATATAATGCTACCTACAACAAACATAACAGGAAAACCAATCATCTGTCTTTAATATCTCTCAATACAAATGAATTCAATTCCCCAATAAAAAGACATAAGCTAGCAGACTGGATATGCAAACAAGATACAGCAGTTTGCTACATACTAGAAACACACCTCAATAGCAAAGACAGACACTACTTCAAAGTAAAAGGCTGAAAAAAGTCTTCCAAGCAAATGGTCCCAAGAAACAAGCTGGAGTTGCCATCTATTATCCAATAGAATAGACTTTCAACCAAAAGGTATCAGGTGAGATACACTTCATATTCATTAGAGGAAAAATCAACCAAGAGAAATTCTCAATTCTAACATATATGCCCCAAATGCAAGGGCACTCACATTTATAAAAGAAACGTTACTAAAGCTAAAAACACACATTTAATCCCACACAATAAATGGTGGGAGACTTCAACATGCCATGATCACTAATGGACAGGTCATTGAAACAGAAACTAAACAGAGACACAGTGAAAATAATACACAATGTGAACCAACTGGATTTAATAGATATCTACAGAATATTTCACCCTAAAACAAAAGAATAATCCTCCTTCTTAGCACCTCATGGTACCTTCTTAAAAATTGACCATATAATCAGTCAGAAAACAAGCCTCAACTGATAAAGGAAGATTGAAATAATCCCATGAATCCTATCAGATCACCACAACCTAAGGCTGGTCTTCAGTAACAACAAAAACAACAGAAAACCCACATACCCATGAAAACGGAACAATTCTCTACTAAATGATAACTTGGTTATGGAAGAAATAAAGAAACAAATAAAAGACTTCTTGGAATTCAATGAAAATTATGGCACAGCATAACCAAACTTATGAGACACAATGAAAGCAGTGCTAAGAGGAAAATCCATAGCTCTAAGTGCCCTGGTAAAGAAATTGGAGATATCCTACACTGGAAGCTTAACAACACACCTGAGAGCTCTAGAACAAAAAGAAGCGAAAACACATAAGAGGAGTAGAAGGCAGGAAATAGTCAAACTCAGTGTGGAAATCAACCAAATAGAAACAAAAAGAACTATAAAAAGAATCAACAAAACCAAAAGCTGTTTCTTTGAGAAAATGAGTAAGATAAATAAACTCTAGCCAAACTAAATAAAGGAACCATAGACAGTACCCAAATTACCAAAATCAGAAATGAAAGGGGAGACATAAGAACAGAAACTGAGAAAATTAAAAACAAAAAAAAATCATCAGGTCCTACTACAAATGCCTACTCAACAAAACTGGAAAATCCAGAGGAAGTGGATTAATTTCTAAACAGAAACCATGAACAAAAATTTAATCAAGAGCAGGTAAACTATCTAAATAGGTCCATATCCGCGAAGGAAATAGAAGTCATTAAAAACCTCCCAAGCAAAAAAGCCCAGGGCTAGATGGTTTTAGTGCAAAATTCTACCAGACCTTCAAAAAAAAAGCAAACACTAACACTCCTCAAAATATTCTATAAAATAGAAACAGAAGAAACACTACTTAATTCATTCTATGAAGCCACAATTACTTTGATACCTAAACCATACAAGGACCTAACAAAAAAAGAGAACTTCAGGATGATTTTGCTTATGAATATTGATGCAAAAATTTTCAAGATGATTCTTGCAAACTGAATCCAAGAACACATCAAAAGGATCATTCACCATGATCAAGTAAGCTTCATCCCAGAGATGCAAGGTTGGTTCATATAAAAAAAAAAATCCATTAATGTAATTCACTGTATAAACAAACTCAAAGAAAAAAATCACATGATTATCTAATTAGATGCTGAAAAAGCATTTGACAAAATACAATACCCTTTCATGATAAAAGTATTGGAGAATCAAGAATTCAAGACCCTAAACATACCTAAACATAATAAAAGCAATATACAGAAAAACAACAACCAATATCAAAATAAATAAAGACATACTTGAAGCAATCCCACTAAACCAGGGACAAGGCAAAAATGCCCATTCTCCTCATATTTATTCAATATAGTGCTCAAAGTTCTAGCTAGAGCAATAACACAACAAAGGGAGATGAAGGGGATACAAATTGGCAAAGAAGAAGTCAAGGTATCCCTATTTGCAGATGATATGATAGTACATATAAGCAACCCCAAAAATTCTACCAGAGAACTGATAAACAACTTCAACAAATTGGGTGGATATAAAACACCCCCAAATTAATCTGTAGCCTGCCTTTATAAAAATGATAACCAGGCTGAGAAAGAAATTGTAGAAATAACACTCTTCACAATAGTCACAAATAATATACCTTGGTGGGGAGTAATTCTAACCAAATAAGTGAAACATCTGTATGACAAGAACTTCAAGTCTCTCAAGAAAGAAATCAAAGAATACCTTAAAAAATGGAGAGATCTCCCATGCTCATGGCTTGGTAGTATTAACATAGTAAAAATGGCCGTCCTATCCAAAAGCAATCTATAGATTCAACACAATCCCCTTCAAAATTCCAACACAATTCTTCAAAGACATGGAAAGAAAAATTCTCAATTTCATCTGGATAAACCAAAACCTGGAATAGTGAAAACAATTCTTAACAATAAAAGAACTTCTGGGGGAATCATCATCGTTGATCTCAAGCTATACTACAGAGCAATAGTGATTTAAAACTGCATGGTATTGGTACAGAGACAGGCAATTTGATCATTAGTGTAGAACTGAAGACCCAGAAATAAAAGTTAAAGATAGTTAATCTTTAACAAAGAGTCCAAAAATATACAATGGACAAACAAAAGCATCTTCAATAAATGGTGCTGATCTAACTGACAGTCTGTATATAGAACAATGAAAATAGATCCATATTTATCACCTTGCACAAAGCTCAAGTCCAAGTGGATCAAGAACCTCAACATAAAACCAGATACACTGAATCTAACAGAAAAGAAAGTGGGAAAGAGCCTCGGACTCATTGGAATGAGGGGAAACATCCTAAACAGAATTCCAATGGTTCAGGCTCTAAGATCAAGAATTGATAAATGGGACCTCATGAAACTGAAAAGCATCTATAAGGCAAAAGACATAGACAATAGGACAAAGACAAATATGCAACCTACAGATTTGGAAATTTTTTCACCTCTGATAGAGGGCTAATATCCAAAATATATAAAGAACTCAAGAAGCTAACCACCAAAAAAACCCAAACAACCCAATCGAAAATGGCATATAGAACTAACCAGATAGTTCACAACAGAGAAATCCCAAAGGGCTGAGAAGCACTTAAAGAAATGATCAAAGTCCTTAGTGATCAGGGAAATGCAAATCAAAACAACCCTGAGATTCCACCTAACATCAATCAGAATAGGCTCAAAAACTTAGTTGCTATCTCTCCTTTGGGTGCAGGATGACCCCAGCGCTCTGGAACAATAAATTCCTCTTGCTTTTGCATCAATTCCTAGCTCCTCATGGTTCACTCAGAGGGTCCCACGTAGGCTTGTCAGAGTCTTACATTTGGTGCATTGGCCAGGAAGAGACCCACTGTGGGAATGCACCGGAGAATGGTGGATCAGAGGAATGGCTCAAGCAGGCACCACAGTTGTTTGTCTCATTGTCAGAGTCTGAGTCTGTAAGTCTATTTGAACTTTTAGTTTGCTTTCAAGTGTTGGGGGGGGAGGCTTGGAGACTCTATGGTATATGGTGCAGTCAAGTATGGTGGGCAGCTGTGCCTTAATGTCATGACCTTGGGGAGCCTGGAAGACACTTCAGGCCCCCATGAAGGGAGTCAAGAGGACTCTGCTCCTTTTGGAAACAGCAAGACAGTGTCGGTGGCAGCCAAGTCTTGCTATAACCTGGTTTCTGCATCCACGGAAGGGAAGAGCTGTCTGTAACAGAAGGGGCTAACTGTGTATTGATTGTCTTTCTCTGTGTTTGTTCATGTTGATTATCTCATTCTATGTTCTTGGACTTGGACTGTTGACCTCTTTGGACACTGGACAGACTGAATCTATCCTGTTAAGCATTCTAGTTAACCACTGGAGGGAAGTTAGAAAAAGAGAAGAAGAGCAAGTTAGTTACTCTCTGTTCCTCCATATGGCCCACTTTTAGAGTAGGATGGCTACCCATAGGGATCTTAGACTTAGAGGTGATCAAAGCAGTAGAAGAGAGAGTCTTTAGGCCAGGATCCCTCGAACAACCAGACCAAGTGCCCTATACAGTTACCTGGAAGAATCTAGTGGAGGACCTTCCCCCTCATGGATAAAAGCCTTTCTTTCCCCAAGACCCACCTCACAGGTTCTGGCCAACAGAAAGAAGGAAGTGTGGCAGGAAGGATCCAGACCTGAGAAGTTGATCCTTCAAGACCCTTCAACAGTGAACCTCCAAGACCCTCCTCCTCCATATCTTCCTATCCTTGCTTCCATGGCCCCACCAGTGCCAGCACTGGTCCCAGGATCCTTAGCCCATATGGGACCAGGGTCTTTGTACCCCTCCTTTACCAGAGGGAGGAGTGGGAGGAGACCCAACATCCCAGTCCTGCCATGGGGACCCAAAGTCTGAGAGCTCCCTCCCCTGATACCAAGGTGGCTCTTCAACTGAGGGCCTATGAGCCTCTAGATAAGGGCAATCAGGCTATGAAATATTGATCCTTCTCTTCAACTGACTTGTACAACTGGTAGACCCAACAAACCTTCCTTTAGATAACCCCAAGGGGCTGATTAATCCCTTTGAGACTGTTTTTATTTACTCATCAGCCCACCTGGGATGATATCCAACAACTCATGAGAGTGCTCTTTTTTTTCATACTTTATTTACATTTCTACTGTTTCCCTCTTTCCAGATCTCCTCTTTGGAACCTCCCCATTCTACCCCCTCCCCCTGCCACTATGAGGGTATTCCCCCAGCCACCCACCCATCCACTCTCATCTTTCCTCCTTGGCATTCTCCTATACTGGGGGATCTAACACCCTCAGGCCCAAGGCCCTCTGTTCCCCCTGATATCTAAGAAGACCTTCCTCTGCCGCATATGTGGCCAGCACCATGGGTCCTCCCATGTTTATTCTTTGGTTAGTGATTCAGTCTCCGGGAGTATCTAGGGGTCAGGCCAGTTGCCACTGTTGCTCCCTCCATAGGGCTGCAAACTCCCTCAGCTCCTTCAGTCCCTTCTCCAAGTCCTCCATTTGGGACCTCACACTCAGGCCTACAGTTGCTGCAAAGTGACTCTTGGATATTTCAAACTTTTGGGCTAATAACCACTTATCAGTGAGTACATACCATGCTCATTATTTTGTGACTGTGTTATCTCACTTAGGATGATATTTTCAAGATCCATCCATTTGCCTATGAATTTCATGAAGTCATTGTTTTTAATAGCTGAGTAGTATTCCATTGTGTAAATGTACCACATTTTCTGTATCCATTCCTCTGTTGAGGGACACCTGGGTTGTTTCCAGCTTCTGGCTATTATAAATATGGCTGCTATGAACATAGTGGAACATGTGTCTTTATTACATGTTGGAGCATCTTCTGGGTATATGCCCAGGAATGGAATAGCTGGATCCTCAGGTAGTATTATGTTCATTTTTCTGAGGGTCCGCCAAACTGATTTCCAGAGAGCTTGCAGTCCCACCAGAAACTGAGGAGTGCTCTTTACAGCTTAAGTTTGAGAGAGGATAATGCAGGAAGCCAGAAATAATGCCCCCTCAGACACAGGGGCACCATCGATTGACCAAGCTGTCATCGATAATGAGTTTCCTGACTAGACCTGACTGGGACTTTAATATGGCAGAAGGGAAGGTGCACCTGAAGGTCTACTACCAGGCTCCATTGGCAGGTCTCAAGGGTGCTGGAAAGCGACCCACCAATTTGACCAAGGTAAGTGAGGTTAGACAGGGATGAGATGAGTCACCTGCTGCCTTTCTAGAGTGACTCACAGAGGCATTCCATCAGTATACACCTTATGACCCTAGCAGCAAGGAGCACAAAGCTACTGTGACTATGACTTTTATAGAGCAGACTAGTAGAAATATCAGGAAAAGCTTCAGAGACTAAAAAGACTTATAGAATAAATCGTTGAAGAATTTAGTGCAGGTTGCTGAAAAAGTCTACCATAACAGGGAGACAAAAGGAGGAGGAGCAGAGAAAGAGAAATAAAGATGATGAAAAGGAGATGCAAAAAGAAAAGCGACAGGAAAGGAATTTACAGAGAATCTTGGCTACAGTAGTCAGGGAAAGCAGAAAAGGACCAGTGCACATATTGTAAGGAGAGAGGCCAATGGATTCAAGAGTACCAGAGTGCCCTAACAAACAGAAGCCAGGAGCTTGGGAAAAGCACTCTAAAATGGAGAAGGTGTTGGCCCTGGGTGAAGACAGTGATTAGGCAATACAGAGTTTAGGACCCCCTCCCTGAACCCTGGGTAACTCTGAGAGTGGAAGGGAAACCCATTCACTTCTTGGTAGACACAAGGGTTCAACACTTGGTCCTCCAAGCCAATTGTACCATTTCCAAAATAAAAGATCTTGGCTCCAAGGATACACAGGTACCAAAATGTACTCATGGACTACCCAAAGAACAATGGACCTAAATGAACGGGCTGGGTATCCCATTCATTTAGGGTCATTCCAGACTGTCCCTATCTTCTGTTGGGGCAAGACATACTCTCTAAAATGGAGGTGCAGACACACTTCCTGCCTGGTGAGCGGCAACTAACTGGCCCAAAAGGAGAGCCCATATGTGGAGGAACCTCTCCAACTGACCCCTGCCAAAAGCCAAGGCTACCTGGTTTACAGACAGGAGCAGATTTCTCCATGAAGGTCAGAGACAAGCTGGGGCTGCCATGGTGGACAACACAAATGTCATCTGGGCAGAACCTCTACCCCTGGCACATCAGTGCAGAATTCAGAGCTAATTGCCCTCACCAAGGCCTTAGAACTTGGGGCTGGCAAGACAATTAACATCTAAACAGATAGTAGGTATACCTTTGCCACAGCCCACATCCACAGGACTATATACCAAGAGAGAGGACTCCTCACATCAGAGGGAAAAGAAATAAAAAAACAAACATGAAATCTTGGATCTCTTGGATGCCCTGATGAAGCCAGCAACTGTATTATTCATTGCTCACCACATCAGAAAGGAAGAGACTCAGTGGCCTGGAGCAATAACCAGGAATATCAAGTGGTTGGAGAAATGGCTATGCAGGAGCTTATCTCTGCTATGGGCCTGCAAGGGACACCTGATGGGAAATGGGACTGGACTAAGGGATGGCCTCACTTAGAATATACTGAAGAAGAAAGGATTCAGATTGCTAGCCACTCTACCAACTATTACCTAGAGAGGGAAGGACAATAGCACCCACAATAAGGAAAATTATACTCCCCAGAAAGCAAGCAAAATACGTACTAGGCCAAATGCACAGATGAACTCATTTATGGGATTAAACGCTTGTCCAAACAGTTAAGGGACTTAAAATATATAAAATAGACCTCAGGTTTTGGGCCAGAGAGAAGGTAGAACAGTGTAAGGTATTCCGGCAAGTGAATGCTTATGCAGCCAAGAGTAAACAGGGCAAAAGACCTAAGGGACAATGGCATAAAGTATATTGAGAGGTTGATTTTACAAAAGTTAAGCCAGGAAAATATGGTTACAAATACCTTCTAATGTTTATAGATACTTTCTTTGGATGGATTGAGACTTTTCCCACAAAGCAGGAAACAGCTACCATGGTAGCCAAGAAGATACTAGAGGAAATTTTCCCAAGGTTCATAGTGCCCAAGGTAATTGGATGGAACAATGGTTCTGTTTTTGTCTCTAGGGTAAGTCAGGGATTAGCGGAGATATTGGGGATGAATTGGAAGCTCCATTGTGCATACTGTCCCCAGAGATCAGGGCAAGAAGAGAGAATGAATAGGACTCTAAAAGAGACCTTGACAAAATTGACCTTGGAAACTGGGAGGGACTGGATGGTGCCTCTCCACTTGGCCCTGTTCTGAGCCCAGAATACCCCCCTACCATTTTAACCTGACCCCTTTGGAGATCCTGTTTGGTACCCCAACTCCCTTGGTGTCCATTGAGCCCTCCCTGGAGGTATCCCAACTCACTGATAGGAACCTCTTCATGAGGCTTCTAGCCCTCCAGTCAATACAACATGAGATTCGGCCCAAACTGTCTGCCTTCAATTCTCCAGGGATGCCAGAGGCTCCTTACCACTTCCAGAGTGGTGACTGGATCTATGTAAGGAGGCATCCGGCACAGTTGCTGAAACCCCAGGGGAAGGTACCCTTCCTGGCACTGCTAGCCACTTCTACAACCCTCAAGATGGATGGTATTATGACCTGGGTGCACACTTCCCATGCGAAACCTGCAGATTCCCTGCTCCCAAGAGACCCTGGCTGGACAATACAGAAGACAGTCTGCTCAAGCTCAAGATCACTTGATCTTGATCATGACTGCCTGGTAGTACCTTCAGATTCTGACTCCTTCCCCCATCCTATGTGCCTGTGTGCCAAGCCTGTTACAAAACCCACTGTCTCTCTTCTGTTGGGGTTGGGGGTGGCCAGGGCAGCTAATGGGACCTCCACTTTGATCTTACAAAGGAAAAATTATGACATTCTGAGGGCAGCCATTGACTTAGATATAGAGAATAGAAATGTCCATCAGCCACCTTAAAGAAGCATTGACTTCATTATCAGAAGTAGTACTACAGAATAGGAGGGGATTAGAGTTAACTTTTCCTCTAGCAAGGAGGGCTATGTGCTGCCTTAGCTGAGGAGTGTTGCTTTTATACAGACCATTCTGGGGTTAAAGAATCAATGGCCAAGGTGAGAGAAGGGTTAGCCAAGCAGAAGAGAGAACAAAGTTAGGACTGGTTCGAGTCTTGCTTTAACTCCTTCACTTGGTTAACAACCCTCATATCCACTTTGTTAGAACCCCTAATTGTTCTCCTGCTATTGGTGACTTTTGGCCCCTGTATCTTGAACCGTTTGGTTGATTTTGTTAAGGAATGCATAGGTACAGTACAGCAGAGATACAAAAAAAACTAGATACAGAAGACCAGGAATATGAGCTATAATACCAGAAATAGCTTCAATACTGAAGCATGCACAAAGAAAAGGGGGAAATGAAGAGTTCAACTCGGGGCATTCGGAAAATTCCACCAGATCCCAGAACATGAAGACTTCCAGAAGGAAGAGGTCGATAGAGCACATAGGCTGGAAGAGAGAGGCTGATTATTTTACTCAGAAAAACCACAGGGAAGCCCCTACTATCTCATTCCCTAAAGGCAATCAGTTTAAAGGGTGCACTGTTCCACCAATCATATTGTGCTTAGTTGTTGATGCTCTATTATGCCCCTGGAAACTGTATGAAAACTCACCAAACAGGCAGCCTGGGGTGGCCGGCTCTTTCGGGTGCAGGATGACCCCAGAAAAATAAGTTCCTCATGCTTTTGCATCAGAAAGAAAAAAAAGATCAAACACTCAGGTGATAGCATATGTTTGTCGAGGATGTAGAGAAAGGGGAACACTCCTCCATTGCTGGTGGGATTGCAAACTGGTACAACCACTCTAGAAATCAATCTGGAGGTTCCTCAGAAAACTGGAAATAGATCTACCTGACGATCCAGCTATACCACTCTTGGGCATATACCCAAAAGATGCCACACCATGCCACAGGAGCATGTGTTCCACTGTGTTCATATCAGCCTTATTTGTGATAGTCAGAAGCTGGAAACAACCCAGATGTCCCACAACAGAAGAATAGATACAGAAAATGAGGTTCATTTACACAATGGAATATGCCGAGAAGCCCAACAAGCAGCTGAAAGAGGCAGATGCAGATACAACCAACCAACGAACAGAAGCAGAGACCCCTGTTGTTGAATTAGGGAAAGGCTAGAAGAAGCTGAGGAGGAGGGTGGCTTCATAGGAAGACCAGCAGTCTCAACTAACTGGGTCCCCAAGATCTCTCAGGCACTGAACCACCAACCAGGCAGCATAAACCCACTGATATGAGGCCGCTGACATAAGTACTGCCTAATCTGACATCAGTGAGAGAAGATACACCTAACCTTCGAGAGACTTGAGACCTCAGGGAATGGGAGGTCTGGTGTGTGTGTGTGTGGAGGAACATCCTCTTTGAGATGGTGGAGGAGATATGGGATGAGGAACATTCAGAGGGCATATAAGGAGAAGAATAATGACTGGACTATAAAAAAAAAGATTAAAGAATAACAATTAAAAAAATTAGTGTTTTAAATTTTGCCTTTTGTCCTCTTCCTTTCTAAATAGTAACTTTTAGAAAGGTGAACAGACAAGAAGACAGTAAAGTATGAAAGGGGTTGGGAGGGTGGAAACTCAAGTAAAAAACTGAGATGACAGATTTAGTTGGGACCAAAACATCACTTGACTAACTACTAAACTTAAAGATTTTATGAGGTGCTTTTTCTTCAAAAGGAAATATAAAATGAAAACATTAATACTCTGTTCATGGATTCAGTGACTCAATTTCACAACTCCAGCTAACTTCCTGTTTTCACCATCCTCACAATAAAAAGTATCCTCCAGGCCAAAAGGAATGGATCCCCCTCCCATACACCACACTTCCTCCCTCCCTGTACCAAACACCAAACTCAAGGCCAAGGATGCAGCAGCCTCACTCGTTCTCCAATCAACCACACAAGCAGTGCTGGATCCGCCATGCTGTAAGCCATTGTAGGCACTTTCTCAGGTGTGCTCATCACACCTGCAGGAAAATGGAGTAAAAGTAGGCAATCCAAGGAAAATTACAATATATATCTGATAAATTATGAGCAAAATGAAATCGAAAGTAGCTTTGTACCAGATCCACAAATCATTCATGAAGTTTTCCCTTTTTTAACCATTGCTTTGCCCCAAGATTGAGCAATTCTATACAAAGATGAATTGATTTGAACTTACATAGTTAAATTTACATTCACATGTGGCTGTAAGAAATACAAATGTAATTGGATTTTTTTGCATGTTCCCAAAGACCTACAGTTGGAAGCATTTTACATTACTGACAACCACAACACCTGACTATTGGTGATTAGAGTAATCTTGAAGACAAGAAAAATGAGAACCACTCTGCCTGGTGGTCAATAAAGACTATTATCTTTTTGTTTTTCATAGCTGATTTTATTGTCCCCATAATGATGGGGAATAAATTACCAATTACTTCAATGTCTTGAAATACCAAATGGTCCACAGTAAATGCTAAATCCCCATATATTCCATCTGCTTGTGAGATGATCCGGAATGATCCATACCTTGTTTTAGTTTTATACCTTTGCAATGCATGCTGGGAAATAGTGGGCCTCCTCTTACAGAATTAAAACTGATGTTTGAGAAATGTCAGTGTTTACTGTTCTTTTAATACCAAATATACCCAAATCATTGAGACATTACTGTAAACATGGATAATTTTGTATTTTGTGCACATAATCAGTTCTAGACTTGGTTTCTTTCTGTTACAACACTATTGCTGTTATTCTGGCTGCAGCAGGATGGTTTATTCAAATGCTACCTTATGTTGAAAACTATATAAGAAGAATGTAAAGCTGCTGCTGTGTTTGGTCATTATAATCCTTCAAAATATCCATAATAACTCATCCTTACAGTGGTAAGACATTTACACTTATACTGGGTTTTCTCTTTAAGCATTGACTTCAGGAAAATGTCTCCATGAATCAGAAAACTTTATCATCACCTCCACAGTGAGTTGCCAAAGTCTAAAACTCAGGCTTCATATCAGTACTCTGAAACTCATACTTTATAAAACTGACATGTTTTTTTTTGTTACCATATCCCCCATACATTATCATTCTCTATGTTAGTAATATGTGCACACATATACACACACACACAAACACACACAAACAAACATATATCATATACAGGAATCTCAGCAACTGAATTATACTTGGGTGGTCACATTTTGTTCAAACTCAAGAGGTCATGGAGCAGTGATTCATGAAATTTAGCATGGAATTCTATGGTGTTCTGAAATATTTACAACACTGAAGTTAGAAGCAGAAATAAGATTGAGAATTTTAAAACAATCCTGGATGTAACAGAAGAAATGTTATGCCTAAGCAATGTTCTTCAAAGCTTTAGCTTGGTAAAAACAAACAAACAAACAAACAAAAAAATCTACTCTGCTATGCAGAACGCTCAAATGTTGCTTGCATTCAAGCTATAAAAATCCAATAGATGAAGAAAAAACATATTTCAATAAAATTGCACAATTAAGGCAAACAGGAGAGAGGGGATTCTAAAACTCAACATAGGATGGTATTTAATATTAGGCTTTTCTTCAAACACTGTCTCTTTTGACCTCATAGTATTGCTTCATCCCCTCCAGTCCCCCAAATTTCATCATTTATAATAGAGTATGGCAATCACATGTACTTTTAATGAACTGCAACAATGAAGCCACCAAAGGGTCTAGATTGCTAACAGGGAGTTGAGCTGAAACACTTTTCTCTACACTAGACATAGATCCTTAGGGGTAGTAGCTGTGAGTTTCTGATGTCATTTTGTGACCTTGTGGAAAATGTCTGTGTGGTTATGCAAGGTAATTGTTAATAGAGAAAATCACTCGTGGGATTGAGAAGAAAGGAAGATTGACATTTCACTCTTCAGGTCAATGAGGTCTAATGAATTCAACTTTCTGATCTACTCTATATTCACATGAACAGGTGAAGGAGAGAATTGTTAGAGACCTCAGGGAGAAGGTAGTTGTGATGCACAACTGCAGCTGTGGTGTGAGTGGTCATGATGCATGGGATTCCTTGGAATCAGTTGGTAGAAGAATGTCTTTGAGGCACTTTTGACTATTAGTGATGGAAGAAGACGCAGATGCTGTAAAACAACCCACAAATGGTAAAGTTGTGTAGTGGATAAGGCAATTTTGCCAGGGAAAGATTTCCTGATAAACTACACTGTGTCTTAAAATATATCAATTGCTGAGGGGCTTTAGTGCTCATTTGTGTGTCCCACGAAAGAGATGTGTACCACTTAGAGGAAATTCAGGTTAGACCCATTTAACAAACTCATAGACTATTATGTCAAGATGTTCTGTTTCTTCTAATCTCATATTCAATTGTAACAATAACACATGTATGGAAATCCAAATAAAACTAGGTAAAGAAAATGTAAGAACTTCTCATCTCTGTCTCTCCTATCATGTGACTCGAACCATCAGACAATGAGAAGAAAGCACTTTAAATATAAGATGGAGTTGAAAGTAGCCCAGAGGACTCTGCAAGACCCAGGGTAAAGACATTTGGGTATTCCTAAAACAATACTGACAATTAAGAGGAGCCTGGTTGAAGACCATCCTTGGAAATACCTAGAGCCATTTCCTGCTTGGATCCTACCACTTTCTGGAGTAAAATTTTCATGGAACTTAGAGATATTGAAGTGCATAATACTGGTAGTTTTTTTCTCTGTACAATATGAAAATTGACTCACGGTGGGTGCTGTTGGTCATAAAGTACACCAAGATGCCCATGTTCTTGGTAGAATATCTCACTACCCAGGTCTACTCATTTGACCTGCATTAACTCAGTGTGATTCTGAGTCAAGTTGTGCCAGGTCTTCTTTTCAAGAAAAATGCTTTTCACAATTTGGATAGGAAAGGTTCAATGTTTTTACTATGTTTCCTATTAAATAAACAAAAGATAGTTTTGAAAATTAATCTTTTCATACATAGTATTTTTAAAGCATTAGTTTTAATACCCTAGGAAGATTCTCTTTACTTCTAAGTACACATCAAAAAGGTATAAAATTACAAGATTTTTTGAGGGATAGATCACTATAACATCCTGTTTCTGAGCATCTCCAAATACATGGGATGAAGAGTGAATATTTCCTGATGACCATTTTATATATCATGATGTTGGCATGAGTGACAACCTTTTCTGCATCTAATTCAGGCATCTGAGAAGGGCAAGAGGGATTATTTAATAGATGTGAGAATAGCAGTCCAAACAAGGCAGGGTAGTCTCCATATTACTCAGATTCAAGAAAACCTAATCACCAAAACAATAGACATTTTAAAATGTGCTAGTGACAATTATTCTGCCACAGTGATTTTAAATGTTGAATAAAGATTTGAGAGAAACTTAGGAAATGCAAATCTTCAGCAAAAATATATGGATTTTAATGAGTATGAAATAGGTTATTTAAACACTAGGCATAAGACCCCCACATGTACGTGTGATATGTAGCTGGTACCAGATGGAGTATGTCTTCCAAAAAATACAGAAGTTGCTACTTGACTGTAGATGTAGTTTTGACTAAAGGGCAGTAGAGAAGTTAGTGTCAGCTCTTCCAGGAAGAGACTTCCTGGTCTTTGGTGTCATCTCTGAGGTACTATTTGTGCATCTTGATTTTGTTAGTTCACCATTTTCCTTTTCTTGCTTTCAATCAAATCTACCTCCCACCTACTATGAGGAAACAAAGCCACAGAAATGGTGAGAACTGCTCTTGGTGCTTTTAATGTGGACAGACCAGGGATGCTGTGATAAGATCTTCTAAATCTCAAGAGATCTTCACTCTGCACAGAAAGGGTTCTGTACAAATTACTGAAGAGAAGAAGTTGCTGTCTCCTGAGAACACTGTGTTGTGCATCTGAGTTTAATATCTTTGAGAAAGCTGAGTGGCCAACAACCCCTTAGGTATGAGGGTATCTATGAGAATGCCTATATTATACTCTCCCAGGAGAGAGATACTTGAAATGCATCCATCTCTACCAGAGACACAGCTTTCATGACTGAGAAAAAGCAAAATAGTGAAAAGCTGGAACTTACCAGTTTGTGTAATGACTTCCTTTAGTACTCTTTTGGGTCTTGTGAATTTTGCAACTATATTTCTGACTTTCTATATGAAAGCTCCAACACCAGGGACTGAGTCCAGACTAGCCATATCTGCTGCTGCATGCCTCAGGGTGTTGTTCAAGCCAAGCAACACCTCAGGCTAGACAAAAACATTGAGCATTACATTAAAACAAGTAATGAACTGCTGATTGAATGGTATGTGATACCTAGTGTAGTGTTTGTGGCTTGCGTTAGACAATTTTTTGTAGTAACATGGTAGCATTGTTTGTATAGAGCTTTGTGAATGTTGTGCTGTGGAGTAGCTAGCTCTTAATTGATAATCTTTCTTCTTTCACCTTCTGTCATATTTTACAATTACTGATATGTATAGTGGGGGTAGAGAGTATTGGTTCAATAAAAAAATTACAAAAGAACACAAATTACAAGTGTAACATGTAATTTGATAATTGTTCATTTTTGATTATTTTAAATTTAAGTCATAAAGATTGTGTTATTTCAAAAAATAAGAAGGGAAGATTTATAATTATTACTAATCAGAGGGTTATAATGTGCAAATTTTGCATCAAATGCTGTAGTTGCAACCTGCAAAACACACTATTTCACAAGATGGATACATAAAGACTGAGAAGGCAGCAATTTTGCATGAGAATGATTAGGTATGAATAGACAGAGTAAACCCATCAGTATTTGAAAGTCAAGAAGAGATGGATGGTAGTCAATAATATAAAATGCTGCCAAAAGAAGAGCATCGGCCATGGGTTAAAACAAAATGCAGCTCTGCTTTCTCTCTTACACCTATATGTCAATGTAAATTAAACTCTGCCAGTTCAAGTAAGTTCTTAAGTTTCAATAGAAAAATAAATTCAAACTGATTCTGATACTAGAAATGATGAAAACTACAGCTGGTTGGAATGGGAAAACTGAGTCAATGAGCAGATTATTACTGTGTTTGGCCCCTGTGCACCGCTAAGATATAAGCGATCCATAACTCTTTGCATTTCCCACTTATCTTCAATGAACCTCCATCCTCACTTTTTTCTAGCATCCCAAGCTGTTCCCCACTTAACTCTTCTCTTGTCTTTTTAACTTTCCTGTTTAGTATTTAAGTTTTTAAAAGAGAAATAAAAAAAACTACAAAATTACAAAATTGCTTTAAGTATTTTAAAGATTGCCTTTCCCTGCTATTTGAAGCCAAAGACATAGTGCATATGTCTCCCTCTACCTGTCAGCCTCTGGCTTCTGGTTAGTCCATAGAGAGTCACAGTCTAAATGACCTACTGAGTAACGTAGTTGTCATTAATCCATTTCTCTTGAAAACATTATCAATGTAAAGGCAAATACTTGACACTAGTGTGTCTTTCCATTCACAAAATCATTTGGCTTGAAACAGTTTCTCAAAGCCACATATCTGCTACTAGTGTCCACCTTAGCAGACAACTGGAAGTTTCATTAGGTTGATTCACGGCTAGTACTCACTAGCAGAGTAACCAAAAAGTGTTACCTGCTTGTTTTTGAAATGGTGACAAATTAGACTCGTAGACTCCCATGGTCTCATTCCAGATAATTTGTCAAGTTCAGTTGTGCCAGCATTTCCAAATGGGAATTCTTTCTTCTGCAGCTGCCCTGTGCATCAGAGGCTATGTGGACATTACCCTTTTGTCTCTACATGAAATACAAGAATATTACTGTTGCTCCTTGTGTGATGCAACATAGTCTCTACCTATTACCTATTGTCACATATTTCTGAAACATGGAGGGCTCTCCAGTTTGAAAACTACTGGTTATTCCTACTCCCTGTTCTTCTTCCACAAACCTTCCCATGTAACCCTCCTTTATCTCTTTCAAGTTTAGAGCCTCTTTTCTCATTAACTGTTGTTACATGCATTCCTGTACCCATTCAGATTTTTAAAATATATTATCAAAAACACAAGACAAATACTTGGCACTAGCAAGTTTTTCTTTTAGCAAAATCATTTAGCTTGAACAAAATTCTCAATACAGTGTAAAACACACATCTGTCTACCTTAGGTAGAGAACTGAAAGTTTCATTAGGTTGATTCAAATCACCCAGTCCAGAGAAGTGACCTAGAAGCAAAAGAGGGTACCTGTTTCATTCTGGAATTATGACAAATGGAGCCTATAGACTCCTGTGGTCTCTTTCTAGATAAATTCTCATTTTGAGATAGATCATTCCTTGTTCTGAGGACCTCATAAGCATTTGGGATCATGCCAAGCTCTTCCTAGTTTCCATATAGCAAATATTATAAATTTTTCAAATGTACCTTAAAGCAAAATTATGAGGAGCCTGTAGAAAGAAATATTAACAGGTGTGTAGTGGAGTTAAAGAGAACTGTGTCTCTGAGAAATCTCTGCAGTGTGGATACAAACTGAGGAGAGCTACTTCTCTAGAATCTCTAGTTAACTTTCCATCACCTATATTGCCTATCAAACAATTTACAAAGATGACAGAGATGGTTTGTGAGAGGAAATGATATGTAAAATCACAGGTAAGGGTCCTGTGACCTTGACTCTTTGGGAAAAGTTGACAGTCTCACCACCATTATGGCAATCCTATCTACATCTATATTTTTTCATTATTTCTTTCTATACATGGCTTTCAGTTAGATTGTAGACCAGTACTGCCAGATGTCACTGAAGAGGAATGTAGCAATTTTCTAACACTTCATCCGTTCCCTCAGGCCTTTACACTCTGCTATCAACTCTTCAGCAGTTTCCTGATCAACAAAATGTGTGAAAAACTTCCTTTTGATTCCTTTATGAGCTTTGGGCCACCATGTCACAGTAACAGTAATATAATAATAACATTATTTTAATCCGGATTACTCTCTCCCAGTAACCACCAACCACTGTGGAATTGGTCTTTGCTACCCTAGGCTGACAACAGCAGTCATGTGTGGTATAAATATATTTTGAAAGCTCATAGCCACATCACATCTATTTATCAAAATAATAATGTAAGCCTCCCTATTGGACAATATTAGGACCTCCCCAGCCACAAATTTTGGCATGGGTTTAAATACAGAATATGATCCCATTTTAACCAAATCAGGTGATTAGTTCATTGTATCCCTGAATGTTTTGCCACTATTGGAATAGTAGTTATATTTTGGCTAGCTTTATAATTGTGTTAAGGTTCAGTTTAGCAGGTCATTTACTGACCCTATGCCCTAGTATCCAACATAGCATATTTTGGCATTGACAAATCAGCAGGCGCACTGCCAGTCCCTAGCTCAGGCCCAGACATAGTTATTCATACACTGAAACCAGAGCCTATTATACCTTCATCAATAACCTCTTAACATTTGATTTTAGCATTCATAAAACTCCAGTGCATGTGCTCTATGGAGGGCTTTAGGGTTTCCCTTGTTTAAAAAAAAAAACTCCTAGGACAAGAGCCAACTTGTCAGTGACATTTATCAATAACCTTATGGCTCTTTTTCATTTTTGAGCAACATGCACAAGACTTACATTTTTAGCTGCTGTGTTTAGTATTCTTCTAGATGGTTTTCTGATTCTGCAAGACACCAGCTTTTACAGAAGGGGTGCATGACCTTTAGAGACTTCTTATGGCCTTCTACTAGCAAGTAACATTAATTTTGGAATTCTGCATCCAAGGGAATCTTACAAACATTAGCCGTGTCGGCTTTTTTTCAATCATTTCCTCAAAGAAGCAGAGGTGAACTCTATGGGCTCTTTATGGGTCACTGTTTATTTAGCTCTTGGTAGTGCACTATAATTCTCCAAAAATTATTAGGCTTTCTCAACCTCAGACATCCCCAAGGTGTTAGCAACCTGTATTAGGCCTGACATGGTGTCAATAGATGAGAGGACTCATTGTCGTCTGCAGTACTACCAAACTGCATGAGATACATGAATCTGGTAGGAGCCAGACTGGTCCCTTACTGACCATATATTTCTATTGAATGTTTGTAGGACTTTATGCATAATTCCCTGTATTTGGCATTCCTTCCTGTCTTATCATTCCTTCCAAATACACATGTACAACTTACATCCAGTCCCTCTTTGATGAAACTTCCCAACTCTAGTATGTATAACATATACCAAAAATCACATTCATCCCTAAAATTTGCTTCTTACAGTAGAGATAATGACACTAAAGGATCATTGTAGAACTGATGGCTGTGTATACCTAGAACAAGCTAACTTCATTCCATACCTCCACTGCTGCTGTTCTTTCTTGTTCAGTTTAAGAATGCCATGAATTGGTGTTCACCTGGTACCATTGTTGGCCAAAAATAAAACATTCTTCCAAGTCAGAAAGCACTAAAGAATTCATAATTCAATATTGTATCTCCTGTTGCCCTGCATGGCTCTCCCATATAAACAGCATTGACGGTCCTATAGGGAAACAGGCTGAAGTGGTTCCCTCCTCAAGAGATATCCTTTCTTCAGAAGAGTAGGTGCACTGTCAAATCACTGGCACCACTTCATCCCTTCAGTGAATTGTACCTCATGCTTAATAGCCTTTCTGAATCCCATAAGCATCACATACAATAGCTCTGTCATCCCCTTCCTATAAATTCATTTGATGTTATCAAAAATCTTCCTATATTCTCCCTTGAGGGACTTGCTTTTCTGATCCCATCTTTGTTCTTTTAGTGCTTTATAAATTTATATGTCAATTATGGACACTCTGATCCACAAAGCTTCTCTTCCTGTGACTGCAATGTTATTTATATGAGCGTTTGAACTCTATGTTTTAATCTTCTTTATATCTGACGTTAAAAATCTGTGGATGTCTTTTGCCTTACTTTGGTTATCACCTGAGAGTAATGACTTTATTATATTAAGAATAAATAGCCAGATACCTGAGACTGTTGTATTCTTAGGAAATTCGCATAAAATTAGAATATATTTTCGAGGCTCTTTACTGTTGATTGTAGGCTGGAGAATATTAAATCTGTGGTCTTTTGATGGCCCCTTCACAAAGTTCTACCTGCCTATTGTCTTTATCATCTGAGAATGCCCTCTAAATTGGTCCTTTTGTGTGTCATGTCATTTGGTCTTATGGTCTGTATTAGTAATAAAAGTCAAGCTGGGGACTTGAAGTAGTAATTGTAATGCAGAAGAGGATGCTGGAGATTGATGTCATGGAATCCCTATATGCCAGCATATTCCACTGAAAAAGAAATTCTGCTCTTGGCTGACAGACACCTACCATTGGACCAGGTGCAGATGCACTTCACAGAGTCCAGCATGTCCTAGGCTCATTGCAATGCTGGAATGTAATGGGAATGTAAGTTGCCAATGATACAGGCAGTATATGAATTTATACATAAAATTTCATGTAGCAGTACATATAAGAAAGCCTACAGAGCACAAAAGTCTGTGCCATTGTGTGTGCAAACCTCAGCATTTAGTGCATGAGCTCCAGCTGAGTTACTGATGATTTTCTCCTTGCATGTCCATGTCTTTCCACTTGGTAGTACACTATCACTCTCTTTCTCATTATTTCTTGTGTTTGCAAAAAGTTAAATTAGCATACACAGCATTGGGTTTTATTAAGACATGTGTCATCAAATAAAGTTCATTTTTGTTAATTCCCCCTCCACCCTCCACCCTCAATCCCTCTGAAATGACTTTGTCCTACATCTTACAGTATAGCTCCTTTTAACTTTGGTGTCTCATGTGCCTATAGACTGTTTCCCTTCCTTAACTGCTCTTTGTCCAGTCTCACAGTCACCTTTAAAATGTCACAATCTACATCCACACTCCCCCTCCCTCTTCTTTATGTAAATTGTAAGATTTTTACAGAGTAGAGAACATAGAATATTTGTCTGTTTGAATTCCGGTCATCTTATTTAACTTCCCTTTCCTATCAATTTTCTGATTTTTTCCTTTATCACTGAAAAAAATCCCATTGTGTACAGATGCCATAATTTCAAATAAACAGTCTCTGTTTCTGCTGCAACTGTGTCTCTATTCAATTCTTTGTATGGGGAGCTGTGAGAATGAGGAGCTCCTGTAGAGTCTGCTACAAATCTTGATACCTGGTGACTTTATTATCAGTATAAATTAATCTAGATGAAAGTTTCTGGCATCTGAAGATAAGAGATTGATGGTCCCTCCAGTCCACTCTAGTAGACTCTAACTGATGACTCTAACCATAAGTCTGGTTCCATGCTTTAAAATCATGTAACAGGAAAACACATTGGAGGAACCCTTCCAATTCTTGGCTGGAAGGAATGTCAGCATCTGCTCTGAGACTTGTTTATGGGGATTATTTACACTTGTCCTAGTTAGGGCTACTGTTGCTATGATGAAATACCATGAACAAAATCAAGTTGGAGAGGAACAGGTTTATTTGGCTTACAACTTTCATATCATAGTCCATCACCAAAGGACATCAGTTCAGGAACTCAAACAAGGTAGGAACTTAGAGGCAGGAGCAGATGCAGAAGCCATGGAGGAATGAGGTTTACTGGCTTACTCAGTCTATTTGAGTGGTTCTCAACCTTGATAATTCTGTGACCCTTTAATACAGTTCCTCATGTTATGGTGACCCTCAACCATAAAATTATTGTAATTGCTACTTAATAACTGTAATTTTGCTACTGTTATGAATCATAATGTAAATATCTGATATGCAGGATATCTAATATGTCACCACAGTTAAGAGGGACACAACCCATATGTTGAGATCCACTGATCTATATTTTTATAGAACCCATGACCAAGTGTCCCAGGGGTGGCACCACCCACAATAAGGCTGGGCCATTTCACATCAATCTTTAAATAGATGCCCTACAAATTTACCTGCAACTTGATTTTATGGAGGCATTCTCGCAGTTGAGGTTCCTCACTCTCAGATGACTATAGGTGGTATCAAGTTGACATAAAAATAAGTAGCACAACACTGTACCATGAACTCCCTAGGTGCAGGAACATCTCTAAAACTTTTGCCAAGATAGCTGTTCAGTTGGTGACACTTTGGATAGAAATCTTCAATACATAGTTCACAGAGCTAACTACACACTTTTGGGCATGGAATCTTGCCTTAGCCTTTAAGAAATGTCATAAACAGGTCAGTTTCAATCCATCCCTAGAATTCCAAACTGTAGCTGACTAATGTCCTTGTGGCATTTTGTTGTTGTTGTTGTTGTTGCTGTTGCTGTTTTTATTGACTTACTGAAAAACAAAATTATTATTCACACGTCTAACTTAAAGTATTTGAGCATTTTAGGAAGATTCTTTTAAGTTAGAGTTTTAACCTTAATGTATACTATGTTTTTATTTGTGTTCCACAATTTATTTTTTGTTCTAAGAAAAAAACATTTTGGGTCCTTACTTCAGTGTGACCTAAGCAAAGGGTCTATCTTAAAATGTTGAGTAAAACCCTCTTCTTACAGGTTCCAAAACCTTCCAAACAATGACACCACAGAGGACCAGCTATTCAGAAACATGATGAGCCTGTGGGAAGCATTTCATTTCCATCCACAAAATTATTTTTAAGGACTAGCATCATTATCTTTATTTTGTCAGTCTTCTTAGAAGGTTGTAAGCTTATTGATTGCTTTCTCTTCTAAGACCCAACTCATTGTCTCACTATTTTGTGACTCCTGGATTCAGTCTTACTGATATCTAATACTGTGTTTTTGTTTCTTTCTCTCTTTCTCTCTCTCTCTCTCTCTCTCTCTCTCTCTCTCTCTCTCTCCTCTGTTTCCTCTTCTCTTTCTAATTTCCTCTTCATTTACTAGATTACAGCTTAGAGGGTTGATTTTGGACAATCATCCAATATCATCAAATGCTACAAATTCCCCTTTCAGGATTGCATTAGGCTTTTCCTAAGTATTTGGACATGCTTTATTCATTTTCATTTACTCTTTTATATGTTATCTTCTCTCAGGCTTCCTATGTCACCTCTGTCTTATTTATTTGATTTACCCATTGTTGGAGAATATCTTGTTGCTTTTAGGCTATTGATTTCTGTTCTCCTTGTACCCAGAATACAGTTATGTGTGACTTCAATCTGTTTAGTCTGTTGCAGGTCCAGTGACATTTGATCACATCTGCATTCTGAACTGCCATCTTCATTGCCCCTCAAGGGCTCCTCCCACTTTTGACAGGCTGTTATCAGCTTCTGTGGCCAAAAGGTATTCATCAGTCACTACCATCTGCTGAAAGTGCCTAGGGCTGGGTGAGCAATATCTGCCCTTCAGGTTCCCATTTCCACCCATAGCACAAGATCTCTTTACTGTTCATATCCTCGAGCAAACCGCTAATGCATGATGCAGCATGTGCTCCCATGAAGTGTCCACCATCAATAGTCTTACTTACAGGGAGAAATGCTCACAGTGGTCTCTCCAAAGAGTTGTGATTAACTTCTTAACCCTAGGACAAAGTAAATCTTTTTCTAGGACTCTACTCTTTTCCCACATCTATGCACCAGTGCCAGGCTACTTCCTGTGGGGTGGGTGAGTAGTTGCCAACCTCTGGGACAAAACCAAACTTTTATCAGCTTTACAGCTTTTTTTCCATATCTAATGATTGATGATCATTGCCTCCAATGACTTTTTAGTAACCATGAACTAGAGTACACCAGGTTTCATCATTCAACAAATTCCAGTGTTTTCCATATCTGTAAAGGCACAAAAAATCTGTACTTAAACATCAGTGTCCCCTATAAGACTCTTCTACAGAGCTGTCCTTGTTACAGAACTTATCAAGACAGTTCCCATTCAACAAGGTCTTTATCCACAGTACTGGGTGAAGTAATAAATACTAGTTCCTCTTTGATCCTGCTAATTCATTCGTTTGTTTTTTTTTTTTTTTTTTTTTGAGTGGAAGACCTTCCAGAAGCTAAATGCCATAGTATCTGGTTCTCTGTCAAGCTCTACTGTAGGAACTTGGGCCTGATCCCAGTGCATAAGATGCCACATTTGCCATTAAATAGCCCCTTTATCGTGATTTTGCTTCTCTCATCCCACCTTGATTGCTTTAGAACTTTACAAATCCAATGCAGATCTCAATAACACAACCTTCCCAAATCTACTTGGATTCCTATGCCCCTACACCAAAGCTTCATCTGGAGAAAGACAGAAAATAACAAACATATGTGCCTGTCACACTGTAATCTCTGACCACTTGCCCAATTACTTCATTCCACAGGCATGCAAAGCATGAGAAAGTAAGTTAGTCTTCAAAGACGACAGAAAATATTTCAACTCTATACCAATCAAAGGAATGTACCTTTCACAAAAGAACCTAACCAGATTTAGAAATTCATGAAAATCTTACATCCTGTAATAACTATGTCACTAGTGGATAATGGAGCAATTGAAATTAGGAACCCCAGATGCCCAGAAACAAGCAGAGAACATCTTTCATAGTCACCTTTACATGTGATCTAGCCTATGACATAAAATGTTTTATAAGTTGTGAGATGGCCTGCCAGAGAGAAAATTACAATTCTTCATTTCTCCTCTCTCTAATTAGCCAAATTTCAAACTAACTCCTTTTCCTTTACTAACTTTTGTTTCTAAATTTTTACTAAAACAAGGAACTGAGGAAGTATATTCATGGACCTATTTCTCCAGGGGTAGTTTTAAATTCAGTCAACTATGAGGACAACCCCTGGCTAGAGTTTCCCAGAGCTGGAAATGCAGTGCAGGTGCTATAGAAGCACACAGGTGAACTGGTAAGGGAATGAATGCTGATGTTGTAATGACTGTAGTCATTAGGACTTAGGATTGGAAGAGATCTCATAGTGCTCTAGCAATCCAGAACTTGGTTGGCTTTTACGCTTGCTTCCAATTTCCAATGAAGACTCATGAAGAGACCTGCCAGTTGGCACATTTTCTGAGTGGCTATCTGGTTGTGACCACAAGGATTAGATGCTGCTGGACAGTGCTTCATGTCCTTGCTCTAAAATCCTTGTTTGGGAATCCTTGTCTTTTTTTTTTTTTTTTTCCATCTTTGTCTTCCTGTTTGATATGTGAAAGCCACATGGATGCCACCTGGGTGACCTTGTCCTGGCAGGTGTAGGCGATTAATACATCCTCACTTGTTTGAGGTTTAAACACTGGTTTATGTAGTAATATTTTACATTGTAGAATAAAACATTCCAAAGCCCAGTGTGTGAGGAAACTTGTCTGTTTAAATTTGAATTTAAGTAAATTTTTGGAGATCTCTGCTATAGGCATGGGAAACACAGTATTTTGGCTATCATCATGGCTCCAATGAAAATCTCCAGGAGACCAGCCCATTTATGATCTTCTGTGGCTCTCTGTATTTGTATAACTATTTATGTGGCGTAGTGTGTATTTTCCTCATAAGTGACTCAATAAAGGTAAAAGCCAGGCTTCTAAATCAACATTCCTTTAGAAATTTCTCCAATTGAATATCCCTAGGGCTATGAAGAAAGGAGAATAATCATCATTCTGGCCAACTTTGGGTGTCTCTCTGTAGGTGACACTGTACGTAATGGTGGTCTCAGTATGTGAGGTCCCAGATGTAGTTGTGACATTGAGGAACACATTGTAGAACTCAGCCCTGCCCATAGTTGAAAGAACCAGAGGAGTTCACCAGGGGCTACAAATTAGGTTCCCTACACCACCTGTTAGACACTAAGTCAGAGGAATTATCTTCCTTTTGGTGACAGTTTGCCTTAAAAGGTTTATCAAGATCAAGTTGCAACCATAAAAACAAAACATCTTTATCTCAACCAATCCTGAATGAGTTAGACAATAAAACGTTAACTGACCCTTACATCCTAAAGGACAGCAGCAGGAAGGCTCAGGAACTTGAACACAAGAGCCAGTGAGAGATGCCGTGCTTCCCCCACCACAGTCACTGCCTGTGTCCTTCCATCTTGTCCATCTCCCTAGAATGTCACCAACTGCACTGATGCTTTTCAGAAAAAAGGCAGTGTGTTCTGCTGACTTTCTGTTTCCTTGCTCTCTACAATTTTGCATGATTGTCCTGCCTCTTTCCTCTTTTTTCTAGTGTCCCAAGTTTCTCCACAGTGCTTGGATGGCTGACTTCAGACCTCCCTCCTTCCCATTTCTCCTTCCAGAACTCCCTGCCACTGCTGCTTATGCTGCTTCTTGCATGGTCCCTGTCTTGTATTTTATCCAGGGCTTCTTGCAAGTTTTATCTTTGGAAGTGTCCTTTATCACATATGGGTTGCTGGTTGCTGAGAAGTGTGTTGATTAATTTGTACAGGTTTCCTCTATTGATTCTACATTTCCTTCATGATTGTCTGAGACAACAATATATGTAAATTTGTTGAGCTCTGCTTTGGGGCTGAGGTGTGGTCTGTCTTGGACTTGGCGCCTGCTCCATCATTAACACTGCTTTACCTCCCAGTCTTGAATTCAGAAATGGGATTTTTACAGATCTTGAATCTTGATTTTTTTTTCTCCTTTGGGTTCATTGCATTTCATTCTTTTGTTATTTGAGGAATTGTTGATTTATGTGTACATATTTGAGATTTTAATGTCTTCTTTCTCAGCACACCATTTAAAGTGTGTGTGTGTGTGAGTGTGTGTGTGTGTGTGTGTGTGTGTGTGTGTGTGTGTATCTGTACAACATAGGCCTTCCTGTTATCCACAAAGGCCAGAAGAGGGCAACAAATCTCCTGGAACTAGAGCTAGACAATTGTGATCCAACACGTGGGTGCCAAGAATGTAACCCGGGGTTCTGTGCAAGAGAGTCAGTGCTCTTAAGTAGTAAGCCATCTCTCCAGACCTGAGACAGACCTGTTTATCCTTGTGCAATGTTCTGTGTTCTTTGTAAGTAAGAATTTTATGTGAAAATCCCCATCTATCAGATATTAATAGTCACTTTATTTCGTTTTCTTTTTCCTGAGTAGAAAGTATACATGTACCTATCATGTTGGTGCCACTGTAGTTTTATTTTTTCTTATGTTTTCCTTAAATTCATACAAAAATGAATGGGTGTCCTTAATCCATTTGCATGTCCACACCTCCTTGTTTCTAGTTCTCATTTGCTTCTCTACTACATGAGTCCATCTTTTCTCCCCTCCTCTATGGTCCTGTCCTCTTGCAATAACTTCCTGTGTCTGCTTTCACACCAAATGTCGAAAATTTGATATCACCCTTCACATTTATGTGGGTTTCAGTGATAAAATTCAGCTCATTGTGCTAGAGAAACAAATTCTTCTTTCCACTAAGCATGTCAAATACATGTGTGCATGTATGCATAGTTGTATCTGCTTAAATTTGTTTTCCATATACAAGAGAAGATACATGACATTTTGTCTATTATCATTCCCCAGTTCCTAATTTCCCCTACATGGCTTTCCTTTAGGCCTTGTTCACTGCTCTTAGTTTTGTTTTGGGGACACCTAAATACTTTGAAAATTGAAACACTATAAATATACTAAGTGTGGCTGAAATGTGCATTTGGAAACGAATAATTTATATAATGTGAATTTTATATTGGTTAGAGCAAAACTATGTCTTAAATACCACTTCTACAAATAATCTACTTGTCTGGGCCTTAAGAAATTAAACTATTTAAGCATCAGTTTACCCCACATAAAAGAAGGATAATTCATTCTAACTTAAAATTTCCTATATTACCTAACACATAGATGAGAGACATTAAATGGAAATTATTGTTATGTCTTATTAATGAATTTATTTCTAATGGACATATACAAGAAAGACATTCAAATTGTTTTTCTCCAAAAAATTATTTGTAAAAAAATAAAAACAAAGAATAGACCTACTAGATGGAAATACCTCTCAACTGTAGAAATGGAGGGGGATGGAATAAAAAAGGTGTGTAGGATGGACTGGGAGGAGAGGAGGGCAGGGGTGCAATCATGATGTAAAGTAAATAAGTAAAATAATGAAAAAATAAAACGAATTCATGGCAACCTTAAAATTATCTAGAACAGAGCAGAAATAGATGAACCTGTTTGAGAGGAAGAAAAGAAAGAAAGAAAGAAAGAAAGAAAGAAAGAAAGAAAGAAAGAAAGAAATTAATTATTGGCCATAAAATAATTTATATGATAGAAATTATAGTGTTCATGTCTCCACTGCAAAAACCTTCTCTGGGATGAGTGAGCACGCTGTTATACATGATGATGTATACCAAAGTTGAAGAGTTTCTCTGAGGGGCTCAATTGGAAATTGAGCCTAGTACATAAGCAAAATAAAACCATTAGGAAAACCCAGATGCAGGATGTATCACCAGGAAACCACTGCAAAGCTATCTTAGAGTAGATCATATATGTGGAGCCAGTGAAATTAAGAAGTGTAGCAAATGTCAATGAGCACCATCATCCATTTGACCTTGCCCTAAACGGGATGTCTGGATCTTGTCAGCTGCTTGGCCCTTTGAGATGCCTAAGGACGAGGAAGCCAAATAGATTATGGAGAATAAAGAGTGTATTTTCAAGAGCCAAATAAGTAGTGACACAAACATAGCCTGTTGGAGACACTTAGTGGAAATGGTTCTAAAGGCAATGAGACCTTTGTTCATTTTAATAACCCTTATGGGTGTTTCTAGGATAGCCTTGCACAGTGTATTCCTCAATGAATTTTAATTTCGGAGACAAGGTAGCAAAACATATTCCAAGGCCATGCCAACCCCACCTGAAAATTAGCATTATACAATACTAACATATCTTACATGCTTAAAGGAACTGTAAACATAGCTGTTAAAAATTTCAACATAGGTGCAGCACATGGTGAAATAAAAGCACAAAAGCCATAATGTTACTGACAAGAGACAATGACAAAGTACTTACTGTCCTGACAGTGTCTAACCTAGAAGGCCTCAAAGGCCCTCCACAAAGCACATGCTTTGCTCTTACATATGTCAAAGCCAAAAGTGGAGAGCTTACTAATGAAGACATAATAGGCATTGGTTTGATGTATGGATAAATAAGTCTGGGCCTGAGCTAGGGACTGCACTGTGCCTTCCAATTTTTTAAGGCCCAAATATACTGGATACTAGGGTGAAGGGTCAAGAAATGACCTGCTAAGTTGGTTGTTAACAAATCCAGGCAAAATATAACTGGTATTGCAACAGTGGCACAACATTCATGGAAACAACCAACTAACTACTTTCTGATTTGGTTAAAACTTGTGTGAAATGGGAACCCACATTTTGTATTCTAAGCCGTGACTAAATCCCAATAGGGAGACTTACACTGTTATTTTAATGAATGTATGTGCTATGTTGTCGTAGTTTGAATATGCTTGGCCAAGGGAGTGGTACTATTAGGAGGTGTGACCTTGATGGAGTAGGTGTGGCCTTGTTGGAGGAAGTGTGTCATTGTGCAGGTGGGCTTTGCAGTTCCCATGCTGGGCATCTGCAGAAGAGTCAACCTCTTCCTGGTTACTTTCAGATCTAGAGGTAGAACTCTAGTCACCTCCCCTACTTTGTCTACCTACAAGCTACCATACTTCCTGCCATGATGATAATAGACTCAACCTCTGAAAGGATAAGCCAGCCCCAATTAAATCTTGTCCTTTATGAGATTTACCCTGGTGATGGTGTCTCTTCACAGAAATGGAAACCCAAAATACATTTATACCACACGTGACAGCTGTTGCCAGTCTAGGTAGCAAAGACCAATTCCAAAGAGGTTGATGGTTACTGGGAGAGAGTCATATCAGTTAAAATAGTGTTATTATTTTATTATTCTTACTGTGCCATGGTGTCCCGAGGCTCATAAAGAAATCAAAAGAGAGTTTGTCACACATTTCATTGATCAGGAAACTTTGCTGAAGAGTAGACAGCAGAGTGTACAAGCCTGGGGGAAAAGATGAAGCATTAGAAAATTGCTGCATTCGTCTGTAGTGACATCTGGGAGTGCTGATTTATGATCTAACTGAAGACCATCTGTAGAAATAAAGACAACGATATATATGTGGCTACGACAACCACAATGGTGATGAGACTGTCAACACTTCTGGAAGAATCAAGATCACAGGACCCTCCCCTGGGAATTCAAGTATCAGTTCCCCCTGCAGCTATCTCTACACACCTTTGGGAGTCTGGAGGACTACATAGGTGGTCGGAGATAACCTGAAGGAAGGATTCTAGAAAAGTAGCTCACCTCAGTTGGTATCCACACTGCTGAAAATTTTAAGGGATGCAGTTGTCTTTGACTCAACCATGCTACTGTAAGTATTTCTTCACTTATGCTTCTGCCAAAGGAATTCATCATCTTACACAAAGATACACTTGGACACAATACTTCCTTGGTTTCATGCAGTACCTCAGAAAATTGATAATCTTTGCTATAAAAAGCCCATGACATGTAAGACTTTAAATTCAACAGTTCTAAAAGAAAACTTTCTTGTTCCAGAGAAATGTAGCAATTTCTTGAATTTGTGTTGTCTCAATTGAAGTAGAGAGAACATGATATTCATATTACGGACATCTCATGTATAGAATCTTGGGAGAGCTTGGCAAAATCTCAAATGTCTAGAGCAGACTTAGGAAAAAAAGTTATCCATCTCAAAATTAGAATTTATCTGGAATGAGACCACAGGAGACTATAGGTCTAATTTGTCACAATTAAAAAGCACAATTAGAAAGCAGGTAAACTTTTCTGGTCATAGGTCACTGCTCTAGATCAACTGACTTGAATCAACCTAATGAATCTCTCAGTCTCAGCCTAAAGGGAACAATACTATCAGATGTTTGTCTTATATTGTCTTGAGAACTTGCCTCAAACCAAAAGATTTTGTAAAAAGTAAAGCATGCTAATAAGTGTTTGCCTTTATATTACTGATAATATATTTAAGAAAACTGAACTTGTACATATATATGTACATAGAGTTATGTAACAATAATTAATGGGAAAAGAGGCCATGACTTTGAAAGGAAGCAAGGAGGGCTACATGGAAAGGTTTTAGAAAAGGTTGTAGATACAAAATGACATAAATATATTATAAATTCAAAAATAAAAGAAATACAAAAATTTGAATTTGTAACAGCTGAATTTATTCTATGAAATGTGAAACAAAAATGTAACATATCTAAACTGATATATCTCTTCAATAAGCAACACAAGGTGTATGTGTGTCTGCCTGTTTGTGTTTATCTAGTATAAATTAAAATCACGGAATCATCCTGTTCTTTGAAGATAGATAACCCCTTACCCAGACTAACCTGAGGGCACAGAGACAGTATCCAAATTAACAAAATCAGCAAAGAAAAGAGAGATATAACAACAGAAACCGAGGAAATTTAAAAAAATCATCAGATCCTACTACAAAAGCCTATACTCAACACAACAGGAAAATATCGATGAAGTGGACGAGTTTCTAGAAGGATAACAAATACCAAGTTAAGTCAGGATCAGATAAACCATCTGAACAGGCCCATCATAATCTTTGAAAAACTGAGGTACTGTAAATTTTGAAAACAGTTTAATTTTGATTTTAATATACTTGATTAATAACTTTCACACTGAATAATTTTTCAGATATATTTAATTATTTGGGGTATGTGAGATTAGCTACTTCCCACACCTCAATCTTTAACAATCCCCTCTCTTTAGTTTGGATACTTCAAATTCCATCTATTTAAGATTCTGTGGAACTAACTTTCTTAGTCTCACATGTTTTTGACATTGGGCTTTTTTATTATTATTATTTGAGTTTTCATTTGTGTTTTCTTGCTTTTGTTTTTTGGAGGGTTTGCACATCTTCATTTTCATGTCTATGCATCTGATTTGTATGTGCAGGTATACATCTTCTTGTGCATGGGTGATGCTTGGAGGCTAGAGATTAATGTCAGGAATCATCTTAATAGATTGTCCACCTTATTCATTGAGGCATCTGAACTATAATCCCAATCTACCTATAAGTTTAGTTTTCCTATCCAGCTTTCTCTAGGGATTCTCTGTCTCTGCGTTATTAGAAGGCTGGACTTACCAAGCACTTCAACTCCCACAAGGCTTTTGCTTAGATTCAGGAGATTGTAACTCCAGTCTTCACACTTTATGGCAAACATTTTACCTACCATGCCCCAGCTTGGTCCTCATATATTTATTTCTGAAAGTCCTCTGGGTACCATCCCTAATGCTTAAAAGCCTTTTTAGTGTGGTGCTTACTTGATCTTTCCTCTTCCCATGATAAATAACCAATGTTCTAGAGGTCCATCAGCCAGAAGTGTCTTGATGATGAATTCAGCACAAGTCATTGTCACAAATTTGAAAGCTGCATGTGATCAGAGCAGAGGTCCTATCACCTTGTCTTATCACAGCATGGACAGAGGACTGAGGGAAATTTCACAGTGGATGATCTGTATTCTCCCAAGCCAGTTCACACGTACTAGGTTGTGCAAGGGAAGGCTCTGTGTCTAGACAAGGCCTCTCTAGACAGGGTGATGCTTATATCTTCACATGAATAGACCATACAGGTGACATTTTTCTTTATGACAGGGGTACTCCTGCTGCTGCTATTGTCAAACCTGCTCCAGTGGGAGAATGTGGTCTCTGTGCCCATGTGTGAAGTAATAAATGGGCAATGCCAGCTGACTCTCGAGCATTTGCTTAATCAGGCCCATGGCCTATCTGAGAACACCAGTCGCCTCACTTCAGAAATATTCAATGAGTTTGTAAGTACCTCACTAACTTCTGGCTTCTCCCATGAGGAGTTGTTACATAATATCTGGACAGTATCTCAGCTCCATGGAGAAGGGCTGTGAGGTAAACATCATATATGTACACAATGAGCCATTTGCCACTGAGATATAACCAGAAGAACAAAATAGCTTGATGAAATCTATACATTTAAGGGGGAAAGTTCTTAAGTGATTCTTTTTCTCTAAAACATGTTTTGGTGTTTCTAATAGTTATTTTTTAATTAAAATGTGTTCCCTTGTGACAAAAATCCCTAAAATCCATGGCTGAGAACACTCTGTGCATTCCTCGTTTGGGTGCTGGAGGCCAGCTTCTGTCAGCATGTTTTACTTAGTGCAAAGCAGATACCCAAGAAAGAAGAATGGTTGTGCGGGATGGCTTGAATTAATCAGAACTTAATTGAAAGAAATAATCCTGGGAGGAGGAAATCAATAAGACAATGATAATTTTAAGAATAATAGCTTCTCAGAAATCTCCAAACTTGGGAGTCATTGTAAGATGTGAGCTTATCACTCTAAAGAAAACAGATTTCCAACTGTAACTAGACCCTGCCTTATGGTGAAAGTGTTTTGAAGTACAATATTGTCCCCTCCAAGTCAGTTAAGGTGGCAACATAGACAAGAACTTCAAACAATAGTGAGCTTGCAATGCAAGCCCCTCATATGTGCAATAAACACACTCATAATGTCCTATTTAATTACTAGGATTTCTTTCTGCAATCTTGAGGGGTAGTCTTACAGTTTGTTAGGATCCTTAGTAATTCATTAGTCTTTAAATTTTTGCTCACTATAACATTTACATAAGTATTTTAAATAGTATATTTAATAAAATGCAATATCAATAAATATTAATATGTAAACATTAAGTATTTTATCTGTTTTAGATTTTAGTTCTTCATTGTATATTATTTCCAAAAATATTGTGCTTGAGTTTTTAATGACTGATTTAAATACAATCAGCAAATTATACTTTGAATTTTGTAGGAAATTGTTATTGTCAAGGTACATGCAGTGAAAGATAATTGAAATTGATAACTGAATAACAGGAAGCCAACAGTTCCCAAACACATTCTAGGAAAGAGCATCATTAAAAATCAAGTGTTTTGCAGTTTCCTTTTTTCCTTCTTCTTGTCAAATAATAACTCTTTAGAAAGCATGCAAAAACAAGAGAAAAATAAATCCAAGAATTTAGTAAGCTCTCAGTGGAAGATGTGCTTAATCTGGCAAAGACTTGATGTGCCAGGGTAGGGGGGGATACTCAGGGAACCCTACCCCCTCAGATTGAAAGAGGAGGTTGTGGTGAGAGACTTTGTGAAAGAGGCAAAGAGAGGAGAAGCAGCGTTTAGGATGTAATTATATAAATAAGTATTGAAAATTAAACTAATTAAATAAATAATCAGAGGAGAAGAAGCAACAGAAAGGGGCACAAAGAGATGTAGAGAAGACAGAACTAATAAGAGGCCAAGGCAAGTCAAGAAGCAAGAGGGCACATCGTCAAAGTCACAAGTTTCTATAGGATTCAGCAGCTAGGACAATGAATGAAAGCAAAGCGCAGTCACTGAGCTGAAGAGGTTTAGGGTAAGGACCATGGTGAAAACTGCTGGGTGGAGCCACATGTATTAAGTGAGTCTAGTCCATAGTTTCTTTGTGACATGGCAATAAAGTCATGAAGAATTCATTCAGTGTTACAGTGAGCAAAGATGGATCAAAGTTCTACTTTTGTATATTAGAAAGTGAGTATAAAACTGGTACCTGATCTTTTAAGTAAATAAATACTTATTTACTTACATATGTTATCTATGGTTTTATGTGTCTGCTTGTATATTTTGTTTACTTATTTGTTAGTTGTTATGGTCAAATGCCATTCAGACATTTTCATATCATAAAACAACTTGCCAAAGTTTTAAAAGAAAGGAAGGAAGAAAGAAGGAAAGAAAGAAGGAAGGAAACAAGGAAGGAAGGAAACAAGGAAGGAAAGAAGGAAGGAAGGAAGGAAGGGAATAAAGAAAGAAAGAAAGTTAGTAGGCTAAAATAAGTAACTGAGAAAGTGAGGTATAGATCTAACACACTAACTACACTAAAGCATCACTCTCTCATTCCTAAATTTACGTATTTTATGTAGTACTCATCCTGTAGTAGTAAGCAAGATCAGTAAGCAGGACATTATTATCCTGCTCATGGATTCACTAACTCTGTTCCCCAGTTCCCTTGAATGTTCTCATGGTTTCCAGGATAAAGAACACTCTTCAATTCGAGGCATCTGGGGCAAAATCCCCCTGGTGTGCTACAATTACTCCCTGCCTGTTTCAGATAGCACAACACAAGAACAAGAGATTCAGGTAAGTCCTCAGTGGAATTTTCTCATCAAATGATCAAATCAACTGAAGAAGTGCACTGGCTCCGCCAAGCTGCAGCTCATTACAGAAAAAAAGTTTAAAAAATTTACCATTAAAAAAGTAGAAATCTGAATAATCCAAGGAAAAATGACACTTCTCAGCCAATATGGCTGCTTTCTCCTTGGTCTTTGAAAGTACATCTTGCAAAAATACTGCATGCGTTTCACAAGAGGCAAATATGGCCTCTGATGAAGGATTGACACATTATAAACTTCTTAATAGGAATGCTTATACAGCTTCCCATTCTATTTCTCGACATGACCAGTTTTAGTGTCTTAAATAAGTCATCAAATATGTGCACATGCACCACATGTAATTTGTGTTCTTTAGTGATTTTATACATCTGCTATTCACATTCTGTATATCTGCATGCATATCAGTAATTGAAAATGTGAGAGAAAGTGAGGGAAGAGGATGTTTATTAAGACTATTTCATGTCTAGGTACTCACAAAGTACCCTACTAACATTGCAGCAAATGATCTTCAAAACCTATATAACACAAGGTACAAACACCACTGTAGGTATCACATGCAATTCTTCCTGCCATTCTTTACTTAATGTGATGCTCAATGTTTTTGCCTAGCCTGAGGTCCTCTTGAAAGTGACCATAGGTATGTTGCTTGGCTGGAACAACACCCTGGTGCATGTAGCAGCAGATATGGCAGATCTGGAATCAATCCCTGGTGTTGGAGCTTTCCTATCTAATGTCAGAAAAATAGCTGCAAAATTCTCAAGAATCACAAGAGTACTTAAAGAGGTCAAGTCATTACTCAACCTGGTAAGTTCCCACTTTTCACTATTTTGCTTTTTCTCAGTCATGAAAGCTGTGTCACTGGTAGAGATGAATGCATTTGAAGTATCTCTCTCCTGGGAGAGTGTAATATAGACATTCTCATAGATATCCTCATGCCTAAGGGGTTGTTGGCTACTCCAGCTTTCTCAAAGATATTAAACTCAGATGCACAACACAGGCTCTCAGGAGACAGCAACTTCTTCTCTTCAGTAATTTGGACAGAACCCTTTCTGTGCAGAGTGAAGACCTCTTGAGATTTAGAAGATCTTATCACAGCATCCCTGGTCTGTCCACATTAAAAGCACCAAGTGCAATCCTCATCATTTCTGTGGCTTTGTTTCCTCATAGTAGGTGGGAGGTAGATTTGATTGAAAGCAAGAAAAGGAAAATGGCAAACTAACAAAATCAAGATGCACAAATGCTACCTCAAAGATGATACCAAAGACACAGGAAGGTTCTTCCTGGAAGAGCTGACACTAACTTCTCTACTGTCCTTTAGTCAAAACTACATCTACAGTCAAGTAGCAACTTCTTTCTTTCTTTATTTTTTTGGAAGACATACTCCATCTGGTACCAGCCACATATCACAAATGTGGGGGTCTTGTGTCTATTTTTTGATGACTAGCAAATCTATGGTTGCCTGCTCCAAAATCATGAAAATCTACATTTTTGGCTGAATATTTGCTTTTCTAAATGTCTCCCAAATCTTTATTCCTCATTCAAAAGCAATACAGGAAAATAGTTATTAACAGCACATTTAACAAATGCCTATCGTTTGGTAATTAGGTTCGTCTTGAACCTGAGGAAGATGAGGACTACCCTTCTTCAGCTGGACTTCCATCATTACATCTGCTAACTAACCCCTCTCGCCTTACCATCTATCATGCCCTTCTGGGCTGTGTGAATTATGATGCAGAAAAGATTGCAACTCATGTGAAGATCCTGAGATGCAAAATGATCCGCAAAAAATGTTAAGTCTCCATCCTTTCTATTCTGAAATTCTCTGAAACAGATGGGATGCTATACTGCTATAGGGACCCATTCCTCTAAATATTTTTGTTAATTTTAAACCTTCCCAATGAGTACTTAAGAATTAATGAACTCTTCTTGGGCTATTAAAAACTAATGCTCTAAAAATATTATGTCTGAATAGATTAACTTGTGAAGTTTCTTTTGTTCACTTAATTGCAAACATATTAAAAGCATAGAGATATCTTTGTCAAATATTTCATAAGTAATATGTTTTCCTTGAAAATAACATAGGGTACAACTTGACTCAGAAACATTGTGAGTCAATGCAGGTCAAATGAGTACACTTGGTGAGAACATGATTCTACCAAGGAAATGAAAATCTTGCTATACTTCATGAATGCCAGCACCCACTATGAGTCAATTTTCATATTGTACTGATGAAAAAACTGCTATTATTGTGCACTTCACTATCCTTAAGTTCCATGAACTTGTTAGTCCAGAAAGTGTTAGCATCCAAGGAAGAAATGGCATCTTCACTGGCTGTCTTCAGCCATGCTTGTCTGAGTTCTTTCTGCAGCATCAGCTTAGAGTAGTTAATATTATCTCTACCTGGGTTCTAAAATGGCTCTTCTGGGCTAACAGATACTTCATCTGGTCACTGTTTAGTGCTTTCTTCTCATCCTCTGATGTGTCTAATCGCTTTCAATTGTGGCAATGTCATATGAATGGAAAGCCAGAAAAAAGAAGGTGAAGAAAGTTTATAAGAATTGCTCATTTCTACCATCCTTGCCAGAAGATTTCCATATATATAACACTATCACAATTGGATAGAAGATGGAAAATGGAAAATGCCTACACTATAGTCTCATGAGCCTCAATGGGAATTCCCTCTTAGTGGCAGGTACCTCTCTCATGGAACATCTGAATGCATGTGTGTACTGGATGGTTTTATGTCACCTTGACAAGAGCTGGAGTTATCCCAGAGCAAGGAGCCTCCCTTGAGGAAATACCTCCATGAGATCCAGCTATAAGGCATTTTCTCAATTAATAATCAGGGGTGGAAGGGCCCGTTGTGGGTGGTGCTATCCATGGACTTGTAATCTTGGGTTCTATAAGAAAGCAAGCTGAGCAAGCCAGGGGAAGCAATCCAGTAAGCAGCACCCCTCCATGGCCTCTGTATCAGCTCCTACCTCCAAGTTCCTGCCCTGTGTGAGTTCCTGTCCTGACTTTCTTTGGTGATGAACAGCAATGTGAAAGTGTAAGCTAAATAAACCCTTTTCCCCCAACTTGCTTCTTGATCATGATGCTTTGTGTAGGAATACAAACTCTGACTAAGACAACGTGTAAGGTTATTATAAATTGGTACCACTTTGGATTAAGCGTCTTTATCATCAAAGCCTCCCTGGCTAGATTATTCTACTTCTCAGATCTTTTGCTTTGTTTTGTTTTTCAACAATTTATTTTTTTATTACTTTACATCCTAATCACAGCAACCACCTCCTCTCTTCCCAATCCCATCATTACAAATCTCTCCCTCCCATTGTCCCCTTCCCTTCTTCTCAGAGAAGGGGAGCCCCCTTTGGTACCACCCCACCCTAAGACATTTAGTCACAGCAGATCTCCCACATGTTATCACTACCCCCCAGTACCCTCCTCTCCCACAAAGATCCAACTAGGCAATCCAAGTAGGCAGAAGGGAATCCAATGAAAGGTAACGGAGACTGAGATAGCATCTGCTCTACTTGTTACAGAACTACATGAAAACAAAGCTGCACATTTACTGTAGATGTATAGGAGATGTATAACCTGCATGCTCCTTGGTTGGTGGCCCAGGCTCTATGAACCCACATGGTCCCAGGTTAGTTGTCTCTGTGGGTCTTCTTGTGGTGTCCTTGACCCCCTCCATATTACTCACTTTTGTCCCATGCTATTCCACAAAACTCCCTGAGCTTCACCTAATGTTTGGTCTTTGTGTCTGCCTCCACCTGCTACTGAATGAAGCCTCTCAGAAGACAGTTGTGCTAGGTTATTGCTTGCAAGCATAGCATAGTATCATCAATAGTATACAGGATTGGCTCTCTCGCATGGAATGGGTCTCAAGTGATGGCAGGCATTGGTTAGCTGTTCCCTCGGTGTCTGGCCCATCTTTATGCCTGCACATCTTGTAAACAGGACAAATTTGGGTTGAAGGCTTTGTGGGTGGATTGATGATGTCCCCCTACCTCCTCTTGAAGATCTGCCTGGCTACAGGAGATGGCCACTTCAGTCTCTATATTCCCCTTTGGTAGGAATCTCAGCCAGGGTCACCCTCATAGACTCCCTGTATCCTCACCAATCCCAAGCCTCCAGCTATGTAGGGCTAGTGGGTCCAGCTTCTGCTCTGCCACAGGGCTCGGCCACTCAGGGAGGCATGATGCAGGAAGTTTAACCGTGCTTTCCCCACTTTGTTGCCGGGCAGGTGTAGAGCTGTAGGGAAGCCGCGGGTCACTGCTCTGGGGGTGAAAAAGCACAGTCTGAGGTGCAGGACTGCCAGAGCTGACTCAGGGGTCCCAGGGCCTGCACAGAGGTTGGGCCCATCTGGTTCTCAGGCTCTTGGACACGCAGGTGCTGCTGGGAGCCAAGAAAGAGCTGAGAACAGAGTGGGGACCTGAGGAAGAAAAAGGAGGAACTCCAGCTGTATCCCGAGGGGTATGAGTCCTTGGCTTGACGGTGGGCATCTGGCTGTAGGCTTGATCTTGGCTTGGTTGAGCCCATGGCTGGGAGCACAGAGAGGCCTTCTAAGGGAGATATATAGGCAAAGGCCTCCATGGCTCCCCATGGTGTATGCCAGTGAAAAGGGACAGTCCATAGTTTTAAGACATTTATTGTCATGGCAAAAAGTAGATGAGTAAAACTGTACCCCACTTCTCAGGGCGAACCTGAGGTTAAATACCTTTTGCAGGGAGGAGTGCCTGGGAAGGAAATGGGAAGGAAAATGGGAAGGGTTGGTCCTACAGGTCTTTAGGTAGCTAATTAAAATGGAGATCTGTCTTGAGGCTACATTACCGCAGGTCACATCCTCTACCTGTGGAGGGGCTTGGGGTGTTGCCCTTATGTGACTGACGGCCACAAATATCACAAGGGCTGCAGCCTCATGCCAGGAACCTGGTGTTCAGGAACGGGTTGAAACACCTTCTGTCCCTTTAGGGTCACTGGGATTGCTAGCCTTAGCTAGACCAGGAACCAGGCTGTCTTTCACAGTCCTACACAGCTAGTCCCATAAATGTCCTCCACTGTTTTCCATTCTCACTCCTAGCCCTCTCCCCACCCTCTCTCTCCCATAGGTGATCACCACTCCCAGTCTCCTCTTCTCTTCCTCTCCTACCAAGTTACCTCTCTCCATCTGCCTCTGATGACTTGTTAGTTTTCCCATCTGAGTGAGATTCCTGCATCCCCCCTTGGGGTCTCCTTATTATACAGTTTCCTTGGGTTTGTGGATTATAGCATGGCTATAACTTTATGGCTTATGTCTGCTTATAAGAAAGTAAATACCATAGGTGTCTTTCTGTCTCTTGACTACCTTACTAAGGATGATATTCTCAAGTTCCATCCATTTGCCTGCAAAGTTCATGACGTCTTTCGTTTTTAATAGCTGAATAGTATTCTGTTGTGTAGATACACCACATTTTCCTTGTCCATTCTTCAGTTGAGGTTCATCTCAGATGTTTCCAGTTTTTGCCAAGGTCACTATGAACATAGTTGAGCAAGTATCCCTTTGGTATAGTGGGACATTTTGTGGGTATATCTACAAGAGTGATATAGCTGGGTCTTAAGGTAGAATACTATCAGAATTCTAAGAAACCACCAAATTGGTTTCCAATCAGCAATAGAGGAGTGCTCCCTTTGCTCCACATCCAAGCCAGAATGTGTTATCAATTGAGATTATTCCATCTTAACCATTCTAACAGGTGTAAAAGGAGTCTCAACATAATTTTGATTTTATTTCCATAATGACTAATGTTGAACATTGCTTTAAGTGTTTCTTGGCCATTAGAACATCCTCTGTTGAGAATTTGCTATTTACCTCTGTATCCACTCTTTAATTGGGTTATTTGTTTTGTTGGTGTCTACTTTCTTGAGTTCTTTATATATTTTGGATATTAGCCTTCTGATGGATGTAGGATTGGTGAACACCCCAAGATTTAGGCTGTCATTCTGTTCTATTGATGATGTCCTTTGCCTTACAGAAGATTTTCAGTTTCATGAGGTCCATTTATTAATTGTTGATCTGAGAAACTGAACTGTTGGTGTTCTGTACAGGAAGTTGTCAATACGTTCAATGTTATTGTCGACTTTCTCTTCTATTGGATTTGGTGTATCCAGTTTTATGTTGAGGTCTTTGATCCGCATTGACTTGAGTTTTGTGCAAGTAATAAATATGGACCTACTTGCATTCTTCTACATGCAGAAATTCAGTTAGAGCAGACCCACTTGTTGAAAATGCTTTCTTTTTCCATTATATGGTTTGCCTTCTTTGAGAAAAATCAAGTATGTAGGAGTTTTCAGGGTCTTTAATTTGATTCTGTTGATCAACCTGCCTGTCCCTATACCAATACCATGCAGTATTTACTACTATTGCTTTGTACTACAGCTTGAAATCAGGGATACCTCCAGAAGCTCTTTTGTTATTAGAGATTGTTTTAGATATCCTAGCTTTTTGTTTTTTCTATATAAAGTTGAGAATTACTCAACTTTGTTGAGTAATTGTATATATATACATTTCAAATGTTTTCTGCTTTCCAGGTCTCCCCTTTGGAAGTCCCCTATTCCATCCCCCCTCCTGCTGCTTCTGTGAAGGTGCTCCCCCAACCATCCACCCACTTCCATCTTCCCTCCCTGGCATTTCCCTATAAGGGGCATCAAACACCACAAGCTCAAGGGCCTCTCCTCCCACTAATGTCCAACAAGGCCATCCTCTGCCACATATGTGGCAGGAGCCAAGGGTCCCTCCATGTGTATTCTTTGGTTGGTGGTCCAGACACCGGGAACACATGGGGTCTGACCTGTTGACACTGTTGCTCCCTTAATGAGGCTGCAACCACCCTCACCTCCTTCAGTCCCATCTCCAACTCCTCCTTCTGGAACCCAGAACTCATTCCAATAGTTTGATGGGAGCATATGCCTCTGAATTTGTCAGGCCATGGCAGAGTCACTCAGTACACAGCCATTTGTCAATTCTTGATCTTAAAGCATAAGCCATTAGTATTCTGTTCAGGAACTTTTCCCCTGTGCCCAAATATTTGAGGTTCTGCCCTACATTCTCTTCTATTAGATTCAGTATATCTGGTTGGACTTGAGATTTGTACAGGGAGATAAGAATGGATAAATTTCCATTCTGCTACATGTTGACCACCAGTTGGACCAGCACCATTTGTTGAAAATGCTGTTTTTAGTCCACTGGACAGTTTTAGCTCAAAGATCAAGTGACCGTAGGCATGTGGGTTCATTTCTGGGTCTTCAACTCCATTCCATTGATCTATCTGCCTGTCACTGTACCAATATCATGCAGTTTTTATCACTATTGCCCTGTAATATAGCTTGAGGTCAGGGATGGTGATTCTCCTAGAAGTTCTTTTATTGTTGAGAATAGTTTTCACTATCCTGTGTTTTTTGTTATTCCAAATGAATTTGAGAATTGCTTTTTCTAACTCTATGAAGAATTGAGTTGGAATTTTGATGGGGATTGCATTGAATCTGTAGATTGCTTTTGGCAAGAGGGCCATTTTTACTATATTAATCCTGACATTCCATGAGCATGGGAGATCTTTCCCTCTTCTGAGGTCTTCTTCAATTTTTTTCTTCAGAAACTTGAAGTTCTTGTCATACACTTGTTTGCTTACAGTCAAACCAAGATGTTTTATATTGATTGTGACAATTTTGAAGGGAGTCATTGCCCTAATTTCTTTATCAACCTATTTATCCTTTAAGTATAGGAAGGCTACTGATTTGTTTGAGATAATTTTATATCCAGCCACTTTGCAGAAGTTGTTTGTCAGGTTTAGGAGTTCACTGGATGAATTTTTGGGGTTACTTAAGTATACTATCATCTGCAAATCATGATATTTTTATTTCTTCTTTCCCAATTTTTATCCTTTTGACCTCCTTTAGTTGTCTAATTGCTCTAGCTATAACTTCAAGTACTATATTGAATAGATAGGGAGAGAGAGGGCAGCCTTGCCTAGTCCCTGATTTTATTGGGATTGCTTCAAGTTTCTCTCCATTTAGTTTGATGTTGGCTACTGGTTTGCTGTATATTGCTTTTACTATGTTTAGTTATGGGGCTTGAGTTCCTCATCTTTCCAAGATTTTTAAAATGAAGGGATGTTGAATTTTGTCAAATACTTTTTCAGCATCTAATGAAATGATCATGTGATTTTTTTTCTTTGACTTTGTTTATATAGTGGATTACATTGGGGGATTTCCTTATATTGAACCATCCCTGCATCACTGAGATGAAACCTACTTGATCATGGTGAATTATCCCTTTGATGTGTTCTTGGATTTGGTTTGAGAGAATTTTATTGAGTATTTTTGCATTGATGTTCATAAGAGAAATTGGTCTGAAATTCTCTTTCTTTGTTGGGTCTTTGTGTGGTTTAGGTATCAACATAACTGTTGCTTCATGGAACAAACTGGGCAGTGTTCCTTCCATTTATATTTTGTGGAATAGTTTGAAGAGTATTGGAATGAAGTCTTTGTCAGTCTGGTAAAATTCTGCACTAGATCCTTCTGTTCCTGGGCTTTTTATGGTTGGGAAATTTCAATGACTGCTTCTATTTCTTTAGGGAATATGGGAGTGTTTAGATGGTTTATATGATCCTGATTTAACTTTGATATGTGCTATCTGTCTAGAAAATTATCCATTTCATTCAGATTTTCCAGTTTTGTTGAGTATAGGCTTTTGTAGTAGGATCTGATGATTTTTTGAATTTCCTCAGTTATTGTTGTTATATCTGTTTTCATTTCTGAGTTTGTTAATTTGGACACTGTCTCTGTGCCCTCTGTGTGGTTAGTCTGGCTATAGGTTTATCTATCTTGTTGATTTTCTCAAAGAACCAGATACTGGTTTTGTTAGTGTTTTATATGGCTCTTTTTGTTACTACTTGGTTGATTTCAGCCCTGAGTTTGATTATTTCCTGCTGTCTACTCCTCTTGGCTATATTTGCTTCTTTTTGTGCTAGAGCTTTCAGGTGTACTATTAAGCTGCTAGTGTGTGCTCTCTCTCCAGTTTCTTTTCAGAGGCACTCAGAGCTATGAGTTTTCCTCTTAGCACAGCTTTCACTTTATCCCATGAGTTTTAGTATGATTGGTCTTCATTTTCTTTAAATCCTAAAAAGTCTTTATTTATTTCTTTATTTCTTCCTTAACCAAGTTCTCATTGAGTAGAGCATTGTTCAGCTTCCATGTGCATGTGGCCTTTCTGTAGCTTTTGTTGCTATTGAAGACCAGACTTAGTCTGTGGTGATCTGATAGGATGCATGGGATTTTTTCAGTCTTCTTATATTCGTTGAGGTTTGTGGTATGACCGATTATATTGTCAATTTTGGAGAAGGTACCATGAGGTGCTTAGAAGGTATATTCTTTTGATTTAGGATGAAATGTTCTATAGATATCTGATAAATCCATCTGGTCCATAACTTCTGTTAGTTTCACTGTGTCTCTGTTTATTTCGTTTTTGTTTCCATGATTTGTCCATTGATGAGAGTAAGATGTTGAATTCTCCCACTACTATTGTGTGAGGTGCAATGTGTACTTTGAGCTTTAGAACAGTTTCTTTTATGAGTGTGGGTGCCCTTGCATTTGGAGCATTGATTTTCATAAATGAGAGTCTACTTGGTAGATTTTTCCTTCGATGAGTATGAAGTGTCCTTCCTTATCCTTTTTTGGTAACTTTTGGTTAAAGTCGATTTTATCCAATATTAGAATGGCTACTCCAGCTTGTTTCTTGGGACCATTTGTTTGGAAAATTGTTTTCCAGTGTTTTACTCTGAAGTGTGTTTCCTGTATGCAGAAAAGTGCTGGGTCCTGTTTACATATCCAGTCTGTTAGTCTATTTCCTTTTATTGGGGAATTGAGTCCACTGATATTAAGAGATATTAAGGAATAGTGATTGTAGCTTCCTGTTATTTTTTGTTATTTTTATGTTTGTATGGCTATCTTCTTTTGGGTTTGTTGAAAGAAGATTACTTTCCAGCTTTTTCTAGGATGTACCTTCCTTCCTTATGTTGCCATTTTCCATTTATTATCCATTTTAGGGCTGGATTTGTGGAAAGATATTGTGTAAATTTTGTTTTGTAATGGAATATCATGGTTTCTTCATCTAAGGTAATCGAGAATTTTGCTGGGTATAGTAGCCTGGGCTGTCATTTGAGTTCTCTTAGGATCTGTATGACATCTTCCTAGGATCTTCTAGATTTCATAGTCTCTGGTGAGAAATCTGGTTTAATTCTGATAGATCTGCCTTTATATGTTACTTGACCTTTTTCCCTTACTGCTTTTAATATTCTTTCTTTGTTTTGTGCATTTTGTGTTTTAACTATTATATGATGGGAGGAGTTTCTTTTCTAGTCCAATCTATTTGGAGTTCTGTAGGCTTCTTGTGTGTTTATGGGCATCTCTTTCTTTAGGTTAGGGAAGTTTTCTTCTATAATTTTGTTGAAGATATTTACTGGCCCTTTAATTTGGGAATTTTCACTCTCTTCTATACCTATTATCCTTAGGGTCTGCCTTCTCATTGTGTCCTGGATTTCCTGGATATTTTGGGTTAGGAACTTTATGCATTTTGCATTTTCTTTGACTGTTGTGTCAATGTTTTCTATTTTGTCTTCTGCATCTTAGATTCTCTCTTCTATCTCTTGCATTTTGTTGGTGATTCTTGCATCTACAACTCCTGATCTTTTTCTTAGGTTTTTCTCTATCCAGGGTTGTCTCCCTTTGTGATTTCTTTATTGTTTCTATTTCCACTTTTAGATCCTGGATGGTTTTGTTGAATACCTTCACCTGTTTGGTTGTGTTTTCCTGTAATTCTTTCAGCAATTTTTGTTTCCTCTTTAAGGGCTTCTACCGGTTTATCTGTGTTTGCCTGTATTTATTTAAGGGATTTATTTACTTCCTTCTTAAAGCCTTCTATTATCATCATGAGATATGATTTTTAAATCTAAGTCTTTCTTTTCTGGTGTGTTGGGGTATCCAGGGCTTGCTGTGCTTTCAGAACTGTGTTCTCATGTTGCCAAGTAGCCTTGGTTTCTGTTGCTTATGTTCTTGCCCTAGCCTTTCACCATTTGGTTAACTCTGGTGTTAGCTGGTCTTGCTGTCATTGACTGTGGCTTGTCCCTCCTGCAAGATCTTCCCATATTCCTCAATTACTCCTGGGAGACCAGTTTTCTCTGGAAGGAATTTGGGTATGGAGATCCATGGCACAAGGTCAGCTCTGGGGTGCAGATGAAAACTAGAAGGATCCTGTTCCAGGATGTTCCTTGGTTCCTGTGTCCTGAAGGCTTTGGATGGGTCACTCTTGGGCCAGGAATTTGAGCAGAAGTGGTAGCTATACCTGTGCTCACAGGTGTGTTGGCACTCCTGGGAGAGTAGCTCTTTCCCAGCGGTATTTGGGTATGGAGAGCTGTGGCACAGGGTCAGTTCAGGACACAGATGGAAACTGGAAGTGCGAATTGCTCTTTCAAGGTATGTCAAGAATTGGCTTTGGAATTTTGATGGGAATAGCATTGAATCTGTAGATTGCTTTTGGTATGCTGGTCATTTTCACAAGAATAATCCTACTGATCCAAAAGCTTAGAAGATCTTCCCATCTCCCTCAATTTCTTTCTTCAGAGGCTTGAAGTTATTGTTACAGTCTTTCATTTGCTTGCTTACAGTTACACCAAAATAATTTATAATATTTGTGTGTATTGTAACAGGTGTTGTTTCCCTAATTACTTTCTCAGTCCATTTATCATTTGTATAAATGAGGGTTACAGTTTTTTGTTTGTTTGTTTGTTTTTTATTTAATTTTGTAACCAGCCACTTTGCTGTAGGAGTTCTGTTGTAGAGTTTTTGGAATGTATACTTTCATATCATTTGTAAAAAGCAGTACTTTGAGTTCTTCCTTTCTAATTTGTATCCCCTCAATCTCCTATAGTTGTCTTATTTCTCTAGCTAGAACTTCAAGCACTATAATGAAGAGATAAGGCCTTTTATTGCCCCTGATTTTAGTAGGATTGCTTTAAGTTTCTCTTCATTTAATTTGATATTGGCTATTGGTTTGCTGTATGTTGCCTTTTTTGTGTTTAGGTATGTGCCTTGTATCCCTGATCATTCCAAAACTTTTAAGATGAGTAGGTGTTCGATTTTGTCAAATGTTTTATTAGCATCTAATGAGATGATCAAGTAATTTTTTTCTTTCAGTTTGTTTATATAGTGGATTATGTTGGTGGATTTTCCTATATTGAACCACTTCTGCATTCCAGGGATGAAGCATACTTGATCATGTTGGATGATGTTTTGTTATGTTCTTGGATTCAGTTGTATCTTTGTATAGTTTAGATATAAAGGTGACAGTGGCATCATAAAATGAGTTTGCAAGTGTTCCTGCGTTTTCTATTTTGTGGAATAATTTGAGGAGTATTGGTATCAGATCTTCTTTGAAAATCTGGTAGACTTCTGCACTAAACCCATCTGGCCCTGAGCTTTTCAGAACTATTTAAATAGTTTTCCCAATCTTGATTTAACTTTTATAAGTGGGATCTGTCTAGAAAATCATCCATTTCATTTAGATTATTTCCATTCTAATGGAATACTGGTTTTTGACGTAAGATCTAATGATTCTTTGGATTTCCTCAGTGTCTGTTGTTATGTCTCCCTGTTCATTTCTGATTTTGTTAAACTGAATACTGTCTGTCTGTCTTTTAGTTAATTTGGCTAAGGGATTGTCTATATTGTTGATTTTCTCAAAGAACCAGCTCTTAGTTTCACTGATTCTTTCTATTGTTTTCTTGGTTTCTAATTGATTGATTTCAGCTCTGAGTTTGATAATTTACTGCTGTCTACTCTTATTGGCTGTGTTTGCTTCTTATTTCTTACAGTTTTATGATGTACTTTTAATTGCTGACATGAAAAATCTCTAATTTTTTATGAAGCACTTGGGACTATGCCCTTTTCTCTTAGAACTGCTTTCATTGTGTCCCAAAAGTGTGGGTATGTTGTGCCTTCATTTCCATTGAATTCTAGAATATATTCCATTTCTTTTTTATTTCTTTCCTGACTCAAAGATCACTGACTTTTCCATGAATTTGTAGGCTTTCTGTTGTTTCTGTAGTTGTTGAAGGCCAGCTTTAATTCACGGTGGTCTGACAAGATACAAGAAGTTATTGAATTTTCTGTGTCTGTTGAGATTACTTTGTGATCAACAATATGGTCCTTTTTTTTTTTTTTTTTTTTTGAGAAGGATCTATAAGGTACTGAGAAGAAGGTGTATTCTTTTGTGTTTTGGTGAAATATTCTGTAGATATCTGTTAGGTCCATTTGAGTTATAACATCTGTTTGTTTTTTATTTCTCTGTTCAGTTTCTGTCTGGATGATCTATCAATTAGTGAGAGTGTGGTATTGAATTCTCCCACTACTAATGTCTGGGGTTTAATGTGTTTTAAGCTTTAGGTGTGTTTCTTTTAGAAATGTGGGTGACCTTGCTTTTGGAGCACAGATGTACAGAATTGAGATGTTCTCTTGGTGGATATTTTTCTTTGATGAGTATGAGGTATCATTCATCATTTCTTTTGATGAATTTTGGTTGAAAGTCAATTATATTAAATATTAGAATGGCTACTCCAGCTTGGTTCTGGAGTCTGTTTTCTAGAGAAAACATTTTCCCAGCCATTTACTCTGGGCAATGTCCACCTTTATTACTGAGGTGTGTTTCTTGAATGCATCAGAATGATGGGATCCTGATTTTGCATCCATTATGTTAGCCTGTGTCTTTTTATTTGGGAATTGACTCCATTGGTGTTGAGGTATACTAATGACCAATGATTGTTAATTCCTGATATATTTGTGTGTGTGTGTGTGTGTGTGTGTGTGTGTGTGTGTGTGTTTCCCTTGTATTGCTTTTGCTGGTATGAAATTACTTATTTCCTGTGTTTTCTATCCTCCTTGGGTTGGAGTTTTCCTTCAGTATTTTTTGTAGGGCTGCTTGTGGATATATATTTTTTAATTTGGTTTTGTCTTGTAATATCTTGTTTTCTACATCTATGGTAATTGATAATTTTGCTTGAAAGAGTAGTCTAGGTTGTCATCTGTGGTTTCTTAGAAGCTGCAAGATATCTATCTATCTAGGCTCTTCTAGCTTTTAGAGTCTCTGTTGGGAAGTCAGGTATAATTCTTATTGGTCTGCCTTTGTATGTTACTTGGCCTTTTCCTCTTGCAGCTTGTAATATTCTTTCTTTGTTCTCTATATTTAATGTTTTAATTATGTGGCAGGAGGATTTTCTTTTCTGGTCCAATCTAATTGGTGTTCTGTAAGCTTCTTGTATGTTTATAGGCATCTCTTTCTTTAGGTTGGGAAAGTTTTCTATGATTTTGTTGAAAATATTTTCTGGACCTTGGAGCTGGGACTCTTCACCTATTCCTATTATTCTTAGGTTAGGTCTTTTCATAGTAATACAGATTTCCTGGATGTTTTGTGTCAGGGATTTTTTTAGAGTTAACATTTTCTTTGACTGATGTATCAACTTCTATCGTATCTTTTACACCTGAGATTCTCTCTTCCATCTCTTGCATTCTGTTAGTGATGTTTGCATCTATTGTTCCTGTTCTCTTCCCTAGGTTTTCCATCCCCAGGATTCCCTCAGTTTGTGTTTTCTTTATTGCTGCTGTACTGGCTGGTTTTGTGTCAACTTGACACAAGCTGGAGTTATCACAGAGAAAGGAGTTTCAGTTGAGAAAATGCCTCCATAAGATGCAGCTGAAAGGCATTTTCTCAATTAGTGATTAAGGGGGGAGAACCCTTGTGGGTGGTACCATCTATGGGCTGGTAGTCTTGGGCTCTATAAAAAAGCCAGCTGAGCAAGCCAATAAGGAACATTCTTCCATGGCCTCTGCATCAGCTCCTGCTTCCTGCCCTGCTTCAGTTCCAATCCTGACTTCCTTTGGTGATGAACAGCAATTGGAAGTGTAAGCCGCATAAAACCTTTCCCCCCCAACTTGCTTCTTGGTCATGATGTTTGTGCAGGAATAGAAACCCTGACTAACATAGCTGCTATTTCCATTTTTAGGTTTGAACAGTTTTATTTCCTCTACCTGCTTAATTGTATTTTCCTGTATTTCTTTAAGGGATTTATTCATTTCCTCTTTAAAGGCTTCTATCATTGTTATAAAATTGTATTTAAGGTATTTTTCTTATGCTTTGGTAGTATTTGGATATCCAGAGCTTGCTATATTAGGATAGCTGTTCTCCAAAGTTGTGATTTACCCTAAATTTTGTTGATTGTATCTTATATTGACTTCTGGCCTGGTTGTCCATTGATGTTCCTAATATAGCAGGAATTGGTAGGGTGTGACCTAATCTCCATGTTCATGGTGCATCATGCCTGTGTTGGGTAGTCTTGTGCTGGATATAGAACACAAGGGGTGCAGTGCAAGTCTCCCTCCAGTTGAGTGTACCACTGGGGACATGGCAGGTAGGGAATTTCAGAGGGAAGATTGCTCAAAGGTGGCAGGACTATGGAGTTTCATAGGGTCAGTAGGATGCTTAAGGCATCTGTGGCTGCCACAGAGGATTTGGTGGGCAGAGGAGTGGGGGCAGAGAAGGAATCTAACCTATATTCATCTGGACCATCAGGTCTGATAAAGGTGGGCAAGAGGTGGCTGGACAATGAAAGTGTTGGTATGCAATGTTGGTACGCCAAAGTAAATTGAACAAGATTTCAACCAAAAAAAGTACTTACACATACATCACAATTCCTTGGTTCTGATGATATATTGCTAGATTGATCTGCCAAGGGCATCTCAGAAAGTAAGAATAGAAAAAATTAAATAAATGATAAAAAATTTCAAGAGAAGTGATCATTATCACCATTAATTTAATGAGCAATTGCACATGAACTTGGTTTCTCGGTATGAAATTGACTTTTGTGAGCATTTTGTCAGTCACACAAATGAATAAAGTCAAATGGCACTATTAAATTCTGTACTCTATCAAAACCAAGGATGTGGACTGCCATGAAATTGTTAATTTTCTGTCACTTCTCCCTTTCAACATCTGAATAAAAATATTGGTACTAAGAGTAGAGAGTAACACAATATGAAATAAACATATTCATCTCGTTCCTAGAATGGGAACTGGAACAATACTTAGAATCAATATCTCTCTCTCTCTCTCTCTCTCTCTCTCTCTCTCTCTCTCTCTCTCCCTCTCCCTCTCCCTCTCTTCCTTGCTCTCCTCTCTCACTCCCCTATCTCTTTCTTTCCCTCCCTCTTCTTCTCCATCTCTCTTTCAAATGAGCATGTCATGAGCAGGACTCTTCTACCTTGGGATCCTACCATGCTTTACTAGGCCAGAGAAGTGGGGACAAATAGCCATCAAGTGAAACTGAGCCAAAGGAAAATTTTCTCCTTTAAAGATTATTTCTAGGGTTGCAGTAATGGAAAACCAATTAACAGCATTTATAAGATCCTACTTTGATTGACTTCTGCATCTTATACTCATCAGATTAGACATTTACTGCAATAGTGGAATTCCAATTGAGTGGATGCTGATGAGAAATCTTTTTACATCCCCTGAAAATGAAACCTTGGTAGAAAGATTATTCTCTCTCCTGCAGCTTTCCAAAATGCTCAGAAGGCAGCCAATATGCATCTCTACATGAAAATTTCAGCCTATTTCAATAGCTAACATGGGCAGGTAGAGGTGTTTGTGAAACAATAAAAGATATTTAGAAAGCAATTTACCATACCACTCTACATCTGAGTGATAGGCACAACTGGTAGACTTATTCTTAAGGAATAGTCAAAGAAGCAGTAAAAAAGGTTCTATCTAAAATGAAATTTCAGATTCACTGCTGATTCTCTCAGATATGTAAAGAAGCATGGAAACCAAGGCTTCACAAATTAGTTCAAGAAACAGAAAGGGAAGGAACCCTACCAAACAATTCTATGGAGCCAGTAATATTCTTTCACCAAAACCAGATAGGCACACAGCAAGAAGAGAGCCCTATATATGTTTATCTGATGAACATATAGGCAAGTTTTTGTATAATACAACTAATGCTAACTAAAAGCATCAAAATATTTAAAAAATAATCATTGACTGGGCTGGAGAGATAGCTCTGCAGGCTAAGAGTACGACACAGGCTGCTCTTCCAGAGTTTCTGAGTTCAATTCCCAGCAACCACATGGTGGCCCATAATCATCTATAATGGGGTCTGATGCCCTCTTCTGGTACACAGATGTACATGCAGATAAAGTGCTCAAAAAAAAAAAATCATTGACCATGTTCAAGTTAGTCTCATTCAGACAAGAATGATTCAACATATGCTAAGAAATTGTCATACACCAAGTAAACAGATCTAGAAACCAAAGTCAGATGAGCATTTCAATACATGTAGAAAAGCCACTGCGTAAGGTAGAATCTACCTTCATGATAAAAATCCTGAAGAAACTATCACACCTGAAGATAAAAAAGAAAACATGTGAGAATCCTGCAACCAGCATCATATATAAAATGACAAAGACACAGAAAGCCTTTCCCCTAAATTCATGAGAAAGAAAATGGTATCCATGACCCTTATTATTACATATATAGTAGTTATAATCTTACCTAGGGTATGAAGCAAAAGACAGAAATGGCTAAAAATAGGAAACAGAGAAATCAAAGTATGTATACTTCTACAATATGACTCTATATTTAAAAGAGTCTTGGTACTTCACCAGAAAAACAATCTCTACTAAATTGTAAGATACAAATATCAATACATAAACAGCAACACCTATCCTATATGCAGTAATGAACATACTGAGGTAAAGGGGGAAGAAAGTAAAAGTTTTTAAAGTATACAAAGGAATATAGCTAACCAAACAGGTAAAACACCTAGACAAGAATGGTTTAAAACATTAAAGGAAAAATTGCAAAAGATAGAAAGAACTCATATTTCCTTTGGTTGATAGAATTTATACTGTGAAAATTGCTACATTACCAAAAAAGTATCTTCAGATTAAATGCAATGCCCACCAAAATTCCAAACCTATTCTTCAGCACCAACATAAATTCTAAAATTAGTAAGGAAACACAAAAGATTCTAAATACCAAAAGTATTTCTGAAGACTAAGATAACTCTAGACTTAATATAATACCTGATTTCTATTGAACTTAGAAATCAATAATAACAAAAGTGCCATACTACAAACATACTACAGAGACATAGACCAATGGAATAGACCAGAAGACTAGAAATAACTCCATGTAGCTAGTCTCATTTTGACAAAGGTTACAAAAGCATACTTCTATAGAAAGGAGATCATTAGCAAACAATACTCAGAAATCTGGATATCCAATTACAAAAAGGGAAATACAGTCATTTATAGTTCTGTACAAAAATAAATCCAAAAGAGGTTATAATGTTAAAAATTAATGTGGACCTGGAATGATGATACTGCTAGAGAGAAACAAAGGGAAAACCTTTCAATCCACAGGCATAGGCAAGGGCTTTCTGAAAAGGAATTCCAGCAAGTTCAACAAATACTGGAAAGAATATAAATAAAGAGCTGCTTTCTTATACTGGGAGTAGACATGAACTAGTACAGCAATCTTCTCATAGCTTCTCAAGCTTAAAACACTCATAAGATTCAGTTATACCTCACCTCTGTAACTACAGAAGGAATCTGAGCCAGCACAGAAAATACATAGTGGTGCTTCCTGCCACAGTGTTCTCAATAGCCACAATAAGAATGAGTCTAGATATCCAGCAACACATGAACAAAAAATATGATGTGTGTGTGCACATGTGAGTATTCATACACTATGGAGTTCATTCAGTCATAAAATTAATGAAATTATGTCCTTTCTTAAAAAATGAATAGAACTGGAGATCACTAGTTTAAGTAAATGGGATAAATTCATAAAACCAAATATTATAGGTTTTTGTTATATGCAAAATCTAGATTTAGTAAATGAACATTTTAAAAAGCAAATACAGTATATATGATATAATAGCATAATTTCAATTGAAATTAGGAAAAGAATCTAAAGAAGAAAACAATGAAATGCAAGGGAAGGCAATCAGAGAAAAAACAGAGACATCATTTTCTCACACATATTAAAAATAGATTGAACTGTGTAAGATTATGCAAAATCAAAAGATTCCACTTTGAACTGCTGTGGGGATATTAAAAGTAGTCAGGTGAACTAAAGAGATGGCTTAGCAATCTATGAAGCCTTATGACCTGATTCAAATCCTTACATCCAACATAGAGAAACAGAGAATTGACTTCCCAGAATTGTCTTTTGACCTCCTTGTGTACTCTGTGCTATGTATGTGCACTCACATATGCATGTGAACACAAAGTAAATAAATACAAGTGTGAAGTAAGAGAAATGACTATTCTGTCTATGATCTAAACTAACAGAACATTGATTTAATATTTCCCATATTTACAAAAATTGCAATAGGGATTTTCAAAAGTCTCTTCAAATCCACATCAAAGCAGACAAGTTCCCCTGTGGATTCTTAACCCACAATACAAGGATATCATTACCCCCACCTACTGCCCAGGCCTCCAACACAGAGATTCTTTATTGCACACTGCTTTGTACTGATCAGGGAGGCAAGATGAGTGCATGGCATTCTCATTCCACAAATGTGGAAATGAAGGTTAGACCAAAATCTAAAACACAAATGCAAAACCAGGCAATAGAGAACTGAAAATAAACTGAATACTCTGCTATCAAACTTAAAGTTATATGAATTTTCTCATCATATAACCAAATAAGTATAAATCAAATTAGTAAGCCAAGCCTTTAAAACCAACAGGTATTTTAAATTTGCCTTCTTAAAAATTGATCCTAACAGCAGAAATATTATGAATAACTTGACTGTAAAAATTCACCAAGAACTGTATAAATCATAAAATTAAACAGCTAGACTATTCCATATAATAGAGAGACAGAACATAAACAGACTACAAGAGCATTCTTTGTAAAAATCAAAAATTGCTGTTTATTTAACATATATCAAAAGGTACTTTCAGGCAACATAGGTAGATTTAAAAAAAGAAGACTAAATGCCTATTGCCGAAGACATGATGGCAGAACATGGAGACGTGAGGCTGAGCATGAAATAGAAACTCCCAGTGTCCTCGCTGGCTTTAATGATGCCAAATGGAATATGCTGAATACTGAGGTGGATTGTCACCAATGGACCTATTCATCTGCATGTTAGCACAAACACATTGCCCAGGCAAGATGCAATCACTAGTCCAATAGTTACATAGTGTTATGAATATAGCCAACTAATTTATGAAATAATTCAAGGCCTATTTTATAGCAGGAGTCCTAAAATCTGACTGGAGAGGTCCTAGGCTGCAGTAGGGAGCTTTTCCTGGTGCTCAGATAAACTGATGTCATGTGCCTATCAGCCTTCTCAGAATCTATTGTATCCATAAATTGGTGCAATTATCAAGTTAAGTACAGACACAAACTCTCAAGTGGTGTCTTGTCCCTGGCAGTGACTCACAAAATTAACTGGAAAAAATGGGAAACTGAGGCTGTGGCCTGATGACCTAATGGCCATATCAGATTAAAAAGTGGGCAGGAAAAAATGGCTCAGCAGTTAAGAGTGGTTGGTATTACTGTAGATGACAGAATTTGGATCCCAGCACAAGTGCCAGGTAGATCACAACCACCTCTAACTCCAGTTCCTAGGGATCTGATGCCCTCTTCTGGGCTCTATAGGCACTCATATACATGCTCACATACATTCAGACACATCAATTTACAAAAAGGAATCAAAAACATACACCATCCAATCCCTGTTTCAGGGAACATTGCATAAGAACTGATGGAATGAACATGAGCTTGTTGAACAGGGTAGAGTGTTCAGAAATAAATATTTCCTCTGAGTTCCTTCTGGCAGTCCAGGCAGCTATGGTAACCTGTGGTATAACTTGAAGCCTAGTAAGATAGAAACATTAGCAAGACGATACACATATATCTATGTCTAAGGTAATGGTGGTGAGTTTTTAACCCTCCCTGATGTAGGAGAGGAGTGGTATCCTCTACTAGGATTTCAGGCTTTTGTCATTTCTACATCTAAGCCCTGAATTACTTGGGCAGTTCTCTACTAGAGTATACAGATAGTAGAAAGATAACTCAGGGTAGGATTCCAGTCAAGCAGATATTTTCAGTTGGTTCTCATGCTGCAAGAGGCTATTTCAGAGATGCAGCTGACTTTGATTCAATCATATGCTCACTTGTGCTCCTCTGAATGGAATCAACTCATTGTTTTACTGAGATGCTCTTGGGTAGAATAATTTCATCAGTGTCACACTCTGTTTAAAAGATCTTTGTAGTCTTTCCTGTCTAAGTCAAGGGCACAAAGTCCTAGAGAATCTTACACAGTTAGGCCTAACTTCATGCAGAACTTTGTGGCAATGTCTTCAGACATTTTTTATTGCCTCAAATTCTTTGAGGAGAAAATATAAGTGTGTTACCGGCATCCAATGTATAAAATCTAGGGTGATAGCATAGACTCTAGCACACCAGGCAGCTTTAGCATGAGGAATAGCCCATCTATAAATGACTAGGCTTCTAACATTGAGAGCTATGACTGGGATGCCACCAAAGAGTCTATGGTCAAATGTGTTACAACTCCAGGAAGAAAAAGCAAATTTTTCTGTTTTCAGAATACTGCTATGAACTTCCTGACTTAAATCAACCTAATGAAACTTTTAATACTAGAGTTTATTGCAGACAGTGCTAGCAGATTCTTGCAGGAAACTGTTTTGAAAATCAGACTAAGTTACTTTTGTAAAGAAAAGCCAGTACTTGTTAACTGTGTGCCTTTATGGTCTTGAAAATAATCCAAGAAGATAAATTAATAACTATACAATTTATATTTTATAAAAATCAACACAAAAATTAATGCATTAGAATTCAGGCTTAAAAAAGCTCAGATGATTAAAGAGAAACGTGTGTGTGTGTGTGTGTGTGTGTGTGTGTGTGTGTATCAATTATAAAATAAATTGAAAGCTATATCATATTCTGTGAAAATCTAAGAACAATCAGAATTCTGAAAATATTATTTTAATTTTACATGTAAATGTTGTTTAGTTACCTTTCATATTGCACACTGGTGTCTTTGTCACTGCCAAGACTCACACAAGTTAAAATGCAGAAAATGGGTGAGTGAATATTATATATTCAATAATTTTGTTACATGAATTAAGGTACCTTCCCTCATACAAATCATAAAGTCATATCTGTTTTGTGTTTGGTACTTCTAATTGTATTTGTCATAAGTTCTGTGGAACTAAGTTGTTGAAACTTTTTTTCTATCAGGAGCATGGAATAGTACCACTGAAGTTATAAAACCCCCTTCATATGGCATGTATGTTTATTTCCTCTTGGAAGTACAAGTTATTTATTTCTTAGGGGACTATATCTGTTCACACAATGGTGACATCACCACTGAGCACTGTCACAGAGGTGAAAATAATAACAGTGACCCACAGGACTTCTAATTGCTCTCTGCCTCACAGACACTTGATGGGAGCCCACAGGTTTGTTGATATGACCACTGAGGTATAGAGTCTATAATGCTAGATCCTATCTCCACACACTGCTAGTAAGGGGACTCTGGAAACAATCACCCATTTATTTCATCAATATAGCTTAATTGCAAGTACAAAACCGTTTTCTCACAAGATTATTATAAAGCTCAAATTTGAAAGAAAATATGCTATCCTTTCCCTCAGAGCTTAAGGAAATCCATGGAAAAAGGAGGCAGAAGGAGTGGGAGAGAGAGGGAGATGAAGAACACCAGGAAACTATGAAAACAACTGATCAAAGCTCTTATGACCTCACAGAGACTGAAGTAGCAATCAAAGTTCCTACACAGATCTGCACCAGGTCCTCTGCATATATACTGTAGCTTGCAGTTTACTACTTTTATGAAACTTCTGAATGTGTAAACAACTGGGTCTCTGATTCTCATACCTTCTCTTGGAGCTCTTTTATTTTTCTGGTGGATTGTCTTGCCCTACTTTGATATGATGATTTTCAGTCTATCATATTATATTTTCTTCTGTTGTTTTGTTGTTACCTCTTAGAAACCTGTTCTTTTCTAATAAGAGACAGAAATGGAGAGGATCTGGATGAAAGAAGAGGTGCAAAGAAACTGGGAAGAGTAGATGGAAGAGAAACTGTGTTCAGATTATATTGTATGAAAAGAGAATCTATAGTGATTAAAAGGAGGCAGTAAAATAAAAAAAAAAATAGAGATTTTAGGCAGCAGGACAGCCCATGAATGCACAGTGGTAAGCTAGCAATGCAAGGCTGAGGAATCATGTTCTTCATCCTCGGTGTTAGGAGGAATCCAGTCATCATGTGTCTGTTCTTATTGGGCAAAAAGATGAAGAAAACAGATGAACTATGTTGTCCTTTCACATCAGGGACAAAAATGTACATTTTGAATATTGAGTTAAATTTTTTTCCAAATTATAGAAAATCTAGGAACCGAAAATGAATATAAATTCTCAAAACATTGAACTGTGCAGAGAATAACTTAGTAAGGATTATTATGAGCTCCAACTATTTGCAATGTTAGAAGGACTCCTGGGCCCAATCCTAAATACAGTTTCACACACTTTTACCTATCTGTGCAAAGATAACTATGGTCCTATATGTGCAAAATGCAAGAGGTTTATTCCCCCTCCTGTTACACAGAACCAAATCATGCAGAGAGCCCCAGGGATAGACAAAGCTTTCCTGTACAGGATTATTTGCTATAACCATACCAGAGATGTTAACTCTGAGTGAGTCCTCCTTTTATTTAACAGAGACACTCCTGCTCTTCCTCCTGTCAAACCCATTCCTGTGGGAGAACAGTCTCCATTACCTGGTATCCCAACAATTCTGTCCACTGACAGCAGACTGCTGGAATTTATTTGGTTACTCAACTCTCTGGCCCATCTACATCTATGACCTGTCTTCAGAAATGTTCACTGAATTTGTAAGTATCTCTCTTATTTCTTCCTTAAAGGAGCCTTTACTACCACTCAACAGGAAGGCATCACAAAGCAAATTCCAAATGACACACTTTGACAGGAAAAAGAAAGCATCAGCCACTAGAATGTAGAACAATGAATGTTTCATGAACTCTCAAGAATTTACAAAAAATAAAAGAATTTTTAATTTTTTCAAACATATACTATGTTCTAAATTTTCTAATATGAAAACATTATGTCTAATTTTGAGACTGATATTTTTCATAACACAATTACATTCTAAATTTCTGATAAACCTTATATGGTCAAGAATGTAGATATGAGTAATAAAAGTCATGGTATTCATGCCTTGTTTACATGATCATCAATCTGGAACAACAAGCAACAAAGAGATTAATGACTATAGATACATAAACACTAGCATTTGTCTCAAATTTAGGAAAATGATGATACAACACTTAATAGTTTCTAATTATAGCTGGTTTCAGCACTTGTCTTTCAGTAGTGACTTTTAAGAAGTGTAATGTAGAGTAGTAAAGGGGAGAAGAGATTGGGAGAATAGGAATTTAAAGGCAAGAAATGAGATTACAGATTTAATGAGGAAAGCAGGCAAAGATTCACTTTCTTAACGCCTTAATCTCAAATTTTATGGCATATTCATGCTTTAAAATTACACATTATCAAATGTATTAATATTCTGGTTTTATGTTTCTTTGTTGAATTCCTAAGCGCTATGTGATTGAATATTTCATCATCTCTAGGATAAATAGTATGGCCAGAGCCAGCATTTCCCTGGCAGGATCCTCAACATTTCTTCTCTGGATAGTCCACCAATCAAAGGCCAAGCCTACCATTCTAAGTGAGTCCTCAGTTTTGGTTTTCATTAAAACAGCAGAAGGGATATGGTGGCTCAACAGAGCTGTCACTTGCTAGAGGCTCATCACACATGTGGAATTGCCTAAGTAAAAGAAAGATAGATAAAGGGTGAGCAATCAAAGAAAAATTAGATGCAGTGAAATATTGTAAATAAATTTAAATGCTAGGTGATGTTGTAATGGATTCATAAATTTCCAGTGAACATGACATTATTTTAACCAATGATTTATTTTGTTAGAAACTGAAATGAATATGACAGCCACAGTTAAATATCTATTCATGTATAGATAAAGGTAATAACATTCAGTTCCATTTATTATGTATTATGAGTGGACTTTCATTAGCAGCCCTGCAGATCACTGACCACAACATCATCTCTTCTTGATTTTCCATACTTCTTTGTTCTACTACTTTATTTTCATGTTCATGTCTCCTCACCTGTTTTTTCCTCTCCTTTGTCTTAACTGAAAGAAACATAAACAAATAGAATCCTGAAAAAGAGTTATGTTCCTAAGAATGGAACCATGCCCTTTATTGTAATGACTAATATACATATCATGCCAGTTCTACTTTTATAACTGTTGCAACCTACTCTTCTGATCCACTACCAGAACCAATCTTAATGTCAATATTAAACATTCTGCTATCTTTATGCATCCCCTTGTACATGTACTCTATCTTCATGATTTTATTTGTGGTATCAGTACTCTGCGATGCTGAAATTCTCATTAATAACCACTGTGCTAATAGTAAGTAGAAAAAGTGAAATGAAAAATAAAAATGTAACATTTATTGAGAGCAACAACATTCATATGAACACCTCACACTATTGGTTTGACACATTTAATCCCAACCAAATTCTACAACATAAGAGTTATGGAATAGATGTAAAATTTTACATTTCTACATGTATCATCTACAAAAATGTTTTATATACACAGATATCACAAAGGACTAAGCCTCCTTGAGAAAAGCCTACATGTAACTAATGTTACTGTATTTCATTTTCTTTAATGTGATTGTTTGCTCAGCCTGAAATTCTAATGAAATTGGTACATAGTATATTGAGTGCACAGAAGAACCCTCTGCATCATTTAATGACTGAAATAAGTGGTCTACAAAGAATCAGAGATATCATCTTATCAAAAGCCAGAGACACTGAAAAAACTAGCAAGGGGTTGCTTGAGGAATGTAAGTGGATCCTTATCAAGGCACACTATCTCTTTAAACCTCAATGTTTTTCTCCTACATGAAAGATGTAGACTAAAATAAACAATGACTTTTGAAATTCTTCCATTTGCAAAACTAAAACTTAGGTATCCAATCTTGTAAACAGCTTTAGCGCTGAGGAGTTGTGGGCAACCACAACTTTCTCAGAGGTGCTGAACTTAGGACACTGTTCTAAGTAAGTTTTCTGACTACTCATATTTTTAAATCACAGTCATCTCTCCACAATCTGCATCTTACATCCTTATATGCAATCTTCCTTCTGCCTAAAGTATTGGCCACATGCATTGAGATCATAAAAGTCAATAACATTAGCTGAAGTTTTACATTTTTAAATTTTTCTCAAATTACAATTCAACATTTAGGAGGTATAAGGACAAATGAACACTAATAGTTACTAGCTATAGTATTGGTAGTTGGGTTGATCATAGTACACAAAAAGATGAAGAAAACTTTGCTTGGCCAGGACTAACAGATTTGTAACTGATAAAGACACTTGCTTTTTATAACACAATGCACGGCCTGAATGAAAATATTCTAATACATTTGATACTTATCTCAAGGTCCTAAAGTGCAACATGGTCTAATAAAACAACTGCTAAGCTCTCATCCATCCCTTCTGCTTCTAACATAATGATTGATTATCCACACCTTCCAATCTTTCATTTTTGTCCATTTGTAAAGCACTCTCAACTGGAACGAGTGGTTTTCTTTGAAAATTTGATATTTTTATAAATGTTAAAATTTTTAAAAGTATCAAAGTCCCTATGTCCCTTTATATAGAAAAATATCAATAACTTTGACTTGTTCCTATCGAAATCTTTCACAAATAGCAAAAGCTAGATATTCAAAGATGACAACTCACATAGAGTTTTTATACAAGTTGAATTGTGAGACTCAAAGAAGAAAGTTAGTAAACATGGACATTTCTGGACACTTTACAAAAGCCATACATTCTGGGAAAGTCAATGTTCTCAGAGTACTGACAGGCCATACAAGTACTTTACAGCTGCAGTAACCTTAGGACCCTGAAACAATAAGCAATATGACTAGAATTGTAAAAAACATGTTAATTTGGTTTGAGACATTGAGAGAGTGTGGAGTTACTTAAAAACGATATCCAGAAGCACATTAAAATTTTAATATGACTTTTAAAATAAAATTGGCAAAGATTCTGAAAAAAAGAAAAAAAGAAAAAGTTAGGAATATTATTAGGCCAAGGTTCTTTAGATGGAATGGAGAAGAGAAAATATTTAAAAACAAGAAAAATTAAAAAAATAAAAACAAAAAATAAACAGGTATTTCAAAATAGATAAATAAATAAATGATTGTAAAAATCCAACAGAAAAGAGAATGAAAGATTGATATTTACTGGTGTTCTTCAACCCAATAGATAGTTTTCATTTTGAAACAGGCACCCGTATGTAGCCTTAGTTGATGGAAACTTTCTAGTTAAACCAGGCCTTAGATTGTAAGGACCTAAGTATATCACCACATCCAGCAATAGGTATGTTTTTAAATATTGACCAAGGAAGCTATGGGAAAAAGTCTGTCAACAAAGAAAATATTGGTGAGCTGCTGAATTCTATCATTCTGTTGAAACAAAGACAACATTAATGTTCATCAAACTATTCTATAACATACAAAGAGATGGCCATGACCAGTCTCATTACATGAAGCCAGTATCACCCTGAAACCAAAGCAGATGTGCTGGTTAGTCTTTGCCAACGTAAAATAAATTTAGGCATATCTGGGGAGAGAGAATGAAGTGGAAATTTTTGTTTTCTTTGGAGCCTTAGTGATGTTTTCCTGGAAACTGTTTTATGAGAGGATGTTTTTGCTGAAGCAGATACATGGGAGAATGTTTTTCTAAGAACAGACATGTAGTAATTTTTTGGTGGCAGCTTGGAAAAAGGGCATGTGATGTTTTGCTAGAGCAGATGCTTGAAAAAAAACATGTGATGTTTAAAAAAGATATAAATAGAGCCCAACAGAAAGTGGATGATGCTGGGTGGTATTGGTACTCCTTGCCATTCTTTCCTTGTCATCCTTGGGCTTTGCTGATGCTGGTCTTCACTAATAATGCTGGATAGTATTGGTACACCTTACCATTCTTTGTTGGTCATCATTTATCCTGACTTCATAGAGAGAAATGCACCAAAAAACTTGTGGTGGTATTCCAGTGGCTTCTTGCCACTTCTGCAGACTCCACCCAATTGGCAGAGTCTTACAGTTTCTTTGGGATCAAGCTGCCACTGCAGATTCATGTAAACTAAACTGGTATCCTGAAAATGCAGATTGGATTTCCTCCAAAGAAATATTTCTAAACAGGTCCACATATTCCTTTGCTCTATTAACCTTTCCTTCCCACCACCTCTGGTGGGTTGTGGCCTAGAAGGGACAATAAAGAATTTAAAAAGACTTATTATAAGTAAGTTTTGGCTTTTGAAATGAGGATAGCATAAAGGCAAGATGTAGCTGCTATAGTTTCAGGTATCATGGAATCTGCAAGGATTCACCCCCAGAGGAATCAGATTTAATAAGGCTTACAAGATTAGGTTTTAGTTGTTGTGCCCAGAGATTTAGTTACCATTGTTTCTGAGCTAAGTTTGTGCTGTGTTTTCCTTCATGTAGCGGTTGATCTATGTTCAAGAGAGAAAGGTATGTCAGCAAAGCATGAGTTTGCCTGATGTGTACCACAAAGGCCATGGAGGATTTGAAGCTTGGGCTGGCATGGTAGTGACCTGCCAGTAGGAACCTAGTGAGCTGGGTGGAGAGATTTGAGAGTTCTGAGTCAGAATCTCCATGACATATAAACAGGTCAGCCATTGCCTGCCAGTACATGGTCATGGTCGGCCAGGCCGCCAGGACAAAGTTGACAGCACAAGCAGGGGAATGTACTGGTTCCTTTTTTTTAATTACTCTCCCCCCCCCATAGGTGGCAAACCAACATGTTGGGCAAGAATCCACTAGAAATTTAAGTTTATTAGCCTGAAAGTGAGAGTTTTGGGTTTTTTGTTTGGTTTGGTTTGGTTTTTTTGCTTTTTTCTTTTCGTTTGTTTTTGGTTTTGTTTTTGGTTTGTTTTTTTTTTTTTAAGTGAATAACTGAGTAGTGCTTAGTCATGTGTACTTAAGCTCACTCGGAAGTTGAAACAAAGAAAACAGCTCTGAGGTCTCCTGCTGTGGGGAGTTGCAGGCTCCTCTGAGTCAGGAAAGAGAAGGAGAATAGAAGTTGCCTACTTCTTAAGACAGATACTGATTTAACTGTGAATTTATAATATTGAGATTATTTGCTTTTAAGAAAGACTTATATACAGATTTTGTCCGAATCACATGGGGATTTTCGCCCATGGTTCAGAGCTAGGTAAGGAACATTAGTCACTGACTCCAAGTAGAAAGCAGTGATAATCATTGCCTGCTACATACAGGTATTAATTATTAATATCTGTGGCTCCGGGCAGAGAGCCGAACAGATAGACAGTATAACAAGATGGCTGCTCTAGGCAGAGAACAGAACAGTAAAATGATATGTAGATTGCTTTATATGCCTCACAGGATACTCAAATTCTGTCTAAAGTGGGCTCCACAGGAATCTTGGGGTGTTGTTGTTGTTGTTGTTGTTGTTGTTGTTGTTGTTGTTTTTCCTGCTTGGCAAAATAGACAAGACCTAAGAATAGGCATATATAGTAGTTTAGTTTATTTCATTTGTTTTGGTTTGTTTTAACTTTCAAAATGGGTGTGATTTTGAGTTTTGTGGTTTTATTATTCCTCTGGAAGAGAGGGCAGAATACAAGCTTTCCTGGTTGCTGACTGAAGGATATGCTATTTTGGGAATAAGGTTTTGTCTTGGTGCATTTAGAAAAAGTGATTAGGGTCTTTACACCTTCCAGAGTTATATGGATCATATATGACAAAGGGAGACCCCCAGAGGATTAGATTCCAGAGAATCAAACCAAAAAATTATCTTGATGATATTAAAATTTTGTTTTGAGATTTGTATATTGCAGAATATACAGACTTGGTGAATTTCATCATCAGACATGCTGAATTGACCTGCTTGAACTCCTGATGTCTTGGACCTTCAGCCAGATCCAGTCAGGATACAGGCATCAGGGACTAAATCAATTGTTGGTGTGGCCTTCTTAATATCACAACGCCCATATTCAGCTTGAAGAAGTTATGAAGACTCAATGCCCCAGTTCCCTGAGCTTTGGAGCAGGAAGGTGTTATTATAGTTTGTCTTTCTAGGGAATGTAGAAATGGTCATAATTGGAACAGGGAGGAATAGCTAGAATTGATTGCATAGCCATAATCTCATTTGGTTGAAATCTTTTTAATTGTTACTAAGTTGAAGTCATAATTTCTTATTTTGGTACAGAATTTATTTTGATGCAAAATCAAGATTTTCATTGGTATAAATTTCTTCTATTGATACAAAACTTTTGAAAGTACAGGGCTTAGACCCAGTCCTTCTGTAACTGCTATTATAAATAATAATAATAGTTGATAATAGTCTGAGATGATTAAGCCTGTGAGTTAAGAGTCAAATAGCAAATTCATGGCTCTGAATTTATTGTTTGAGTGTTTTCAGATATTTTATTAGAAATAGCTGAGAGTAGTTAAGAGAGAACAGTCCAGCTTACTTTATATAGATTGTTGGTTTTCAAAAACATCGGAAATCCACAGAATGTGACATTTAATGTTATTTATTCACTTGTTGTTGAGACAAGTCTGCTCCTGACAGCATTCTTTTTCTTGGATTCAAAGAAGAAATTGAGCATCAATGGAGTTGCTCCAGTTGTAGCAAGACAGCTACTTGGCAAGAATTGCCTCATTTTATCTACAGATATAATATTGTCCAGAAAAAGGACACAATTTACAGGTTAGGACAGTTTAGTTCTGCTGAGTCAGAATAGGTTAGTCCTTAATTTCCTGTTTCTCTAACGTCTGTCAGATGATTCTGGATCAATGATCAATGGATGCTCCAACTTCCTGACTTACTGTGGCTATATAGGTAGGCAGATGTCTCTACAATTTGTCTCAGTTCTGGGAGCTGTGTTAGGCTTCCTATCTATTTTCAGTTTATGTTGGTCATTCTCAAATTTCTAGCAGGGTTAAAAAACTACTTATAGTCTCATAGCCAACGCAGGCTATTTACATTGAGAGAACAGATTTCAGAGGATGGTTTTCAGACAGCATATAATCTAAAGCCAGGACATAAGTCAGGCGTAGAATTGTAAATCTTTTAGTTAGGACAGATGGCATTGTTCTATCTTTATGACACAAATGGACACAAATGGACTAGATGTTAGGTCTATTTTATACTTTATAAATTACAAAATGGTAATAGTTGTGCTCTGTTTATATTTGAGAGAAAGGTTTTGTTTTTTATTAGAACAGAAAGGGGGTTGTGGATGGGCCTGGTGCTGTTTGTATTTTGATGCTAATTCCGCTCTCCTGGGAGGGGCTGTGGACAAGGAGTGAGTCATGTACCCAGGTGACTTCTTGTGAATCAATCCACTAATGAGTAAATGAGCCAATCACTGCATGAGTAGGAGGGACTTCCCGGTTGGATAGTGGAAGAGAGGAGGAGGAAGAGGAGAGAGGGCCCTTTTAGAATGGGGATAGCATAAGGACAAGATGTAGCTGCTAGAGTTTCCTGTTTTCATGGCGGATTCACAACCAGAAAAATCAGATTTAATAAGGCTTACAAGATTAGGTTTTAGTTGTTGTGCCCAGAGATTGAGTTACCTTTATTTGGAGGGGGGGGGGGGGAGTAGGTTTTGAAAAATCTAAGCCTGTGAGAATCTTGAAAGACAAAAAATGCCTCCATAAGATTGGCCTATAGGCAAGTCTGTGGAATGTTGTCTTGACTAATAATTGATGTGGGAAGGTTCAGTTCACCATAGTCAGTACTACCCCTACTAGACTAGTCATCCTCAGTGTATGAAAAAGAAGGTTGACGAAGTCAAAAGGAGCAAGTGCTCATCTATGGTTTATGCTTCTGTTCCTGCCTCCAGATTCCTGATTGGAATTCCTGCCTTGACTAAATCCTGCCCTGACTTTCCTGAGCGATGGACTGTACTATGGAACTATAGCCTGAAAGAAACCTTTTCCTCCCCAAGTTGCTTTTGGTCATGGTGTTTTATTATAGCCATAGAAAACTAAGACAATAGAGAACCATATAATAAAAAAAGAAAGCTATAGTCAAATTTTTTCATAGGAAAATAAACCTGTATATTTATTTATTTACTATGTAATATAAAATTACTTATATAAATATATTATTTTATAATATGTAATATAAAATATAATTTATTAATCAAAATAGTTATTAAAACAAATATTTTAATTTATTTTATTTATTTACATTCCATCCATCCCCTTCTTCTCATTCCCTTCTTCCACAGTTCCTCATCCCATTCCTCCTCCCTCTTGCCTGGGGTCTTAAGTCTCTTGAGGATTAAATGCATCTTCTCCCACTGAGGCCAGACCAAGCTGTCCTATATATGTGCAGGGGGGCCTTGGACCAGCCCATGTATGCTGCCTGGCTGGTGGCTCAGTCTCTGGGAGCTTCCTGGGGTCCTGCTTAGTTGAGACTGCTAGTCTTCTTATGGGGTTGCTCTCCCTTTCAGCTTCCTCAATCCTTCACCTACTTCAACAGTACGGGTCCCTGACTTCAGTCCAATGGTTGGGTGTAAGTATATGCTTCTGTCTCAATCAGCTTCTGATATGGCCTTATAGAGGACAGCCATGTGAGGCTCCAGTCTGTAAGCACATCATAGCATCAGGAATGTTGTCAAGATCCCAATGAGATAGATCCCAAATAGGGCAGATCATTGGACCATCTTTCCTCCAATCTCCTCCTACTGCAGTTCTTTTAGACAGGAACAATTCTGGGTCAGAAAATTTGACTGTGAGTTAGTAACCCAGTCCTTCTACTTGAAGCCCTGTCTATATACTAGAGGTGGATGCTTCCAGTTCTACCTCTCCAATGTTGGACATTTTGTCTAAGGTCACTCTCATTGCATCCTGAGAATCTCTTACTTCCCAGGTCTCTAGTATTTTCTAGAGGTCCACCCACCAGATACACCCATGTCACTTATCTCCATTCATTCTCCTGGCCCCCTGGGTTTTTCTCCTGTCCTCCCTCCCCCCATTCCTCATCCTGTTCCCCTTTTCTCCTCCATCTCCCCTCTCCCACCCAGGTCTCCCATGATTATTTTCTTCCTCCTTCTAAGTGGTTTGAAGCATCCTCGCTTGGGTCTTTCTGCTTGTTACACTTCTTACAGTCTGTGGGTTGTATCCAAGGTATTCTGTACTTTTTAGCTAATATCTACTAATCACTGAGTAGATATTATGCATGTTCTTTAGGGTCCAGGTTACTTCACACAGGATGATATTTCCTAATTCTATCATTGCCTGAAAAACGTATGATGTCCTCTTTTTAAATAAGTAAATAGAATTCCATTGTATAAATGAACCATATTTTCTGTCTCTATTCTTTGATTGAGGGACATCAGGGTTGTTCCTAGCTTCTGGCTATTAAAAATAAGCAATGAACATAGTAGTGCATGTGTCCTTGTGGTATGGTAGGGACTCTTTTGGGTATATGCCCAAGAGTGGTATAGCTGGGTCTTCAAGTAGAATAATCTCCAATTTTCTGAGGAAACTCCGGATTAATTTCCAGAGTGGTTGTACCAGTTTGCAACCCACCAGCAATAGAAAAGTGTTCCTCTTTCTCCACATTCTTGCCAGGATGTTCTGTCACTTGAGTTTTTTATCTTAGCCATTCTGATTGGTGTAAGGTACAATCTCAGGGTCATTTTAATTTGTATTTCTCTGATGACTAAGGGCTTTGAGCATTTCTTTAAGTGCTTCTCAGCCATTTGAGATTCTTCTGTTGAAAATTCTCTGTTTAGCTCTGTACCCCATTTTTAACTGGGTTATTTAGTTTTTTGGAGGTTAACTTCTTGAGTTCTTTATATATTTTGAATATTAGTCCTCTATTAGATGTAGGGTTAATGAGGATTTTTTTCCCAATCTGTATGTTGCTGATTTGTCCTATTGATAGTGTTTTTTGCCTTACAGAAGTTTTTCAGTTTCATGAGGACCCATTTATCAATAAAATATAATTTATAATAAAATATTATTTGTTAATCAATAAAATATTTATTAAAGTAAATATTTTAATAAATGTTTGTAACGCAAATTTATCAGCAGTAAAAAAATAAAATTCAGTGACAATGGTGAAGTTGCTGGCATCCAGGAATACAAGGATATTTCAACTTATATAAAATAGTTTATAGACTACTGATACATATCAGTAAAGAAAGTAAAGTGATTGGCAGTTAGAAAGAACTTGCCTATTCAGAAACTGAAAAATGATAATGTAAAAAAAAAATTATATTATCAAAAAATCTAAAGATTTATTCCCAAAAATTGACTGTTAGAAATGCATAAAATGAAAAACTTCTGCACAAAAAAAAAATCAACTCAAAGAAGGTAGACAAAATCTACAGAGTAGGACAAGGTCTTCATCAGCTAAGCATCTGACAGGGAACTTAAAATTTACAATTTTTTTTTAAACTCTATAAAATAAGCCAACACTAAATCACCATATGAATAAATGAGTGAATGAGTTCCTCAGACACTTATAAAAGAAGAAATACAAATTGCCAGTCAATAAGTGGTTTTCTTAGATAGCATAAAAATACAAATTAAATTGCTGTAAGGTTTCATCCCTCCTGAAGTAGAAGAGTGATCAAGAGAACAAATGATAGCAATAGCTGATAAAACTATTATGGGAATCACTGTAAAACATTATCAAATAGCTGGGTAGTGGTGGCGCATTCCTTTATTCCCAGCACTTGGGAGGCAGAGGCAGGCGGATTTTTGAGTTCAAGGCCAGCTTGGTCGACAGAGTGAGTTCCAGGACAGCCAGGGCTACAGAGAAACCCTGATTCAAAAAACCAAAAAAAAAGAAAAAATTATCAAATAGAATAAAAATGACAAGCTAGAGTCTATTTATACCTCTCTTGAATGTACACCTAAAAAACTAAGTCAGCATACCACAAAGATATTTACATATCCAAGTTTATTGATGCATATCATAATGTATAGGGTATGGAAATATCCTATATACCCACCAACAGATAAAAATAAAAAACAGAATATAGTATATCTGCAAAACAGAATTTTACTCACCTATAAAGAAAACATAGCTATGTAACTTACAGAATACTAAGCAAAATAATTCAGCATTATTAAAACAAATATTGTATAATTTCTTTTATATGTTGATCTCATTTTACACACACACACACACACACACACACACACACACACACACACCCAACATTAGAACAGGGCCTATAAAGTGAAAGGGAGGATTCTGAAAATGAAAAAAATGGGGGTGGGCAGGAGAGCAGGTGTTACAGGATATTTGATCACTCTGTGTTATTTACTGGGAAAAATAATGTTTCCAGTTTAGATGTGGCTCATCCCTAGTACATACCTTTAATCAAAGAGTTTTCTATTTATTGTAAACCAGATTAAATAAAGTCCACCATCAGTCAAGAGTTGCAGCTAACAAACAGTTGACAGGGAGTGAACATCTGGGAAAAAAAACATAAAGAGGAAGAGGAAGTTAGGAGGGTGGATAGAGAGATACACAGGAAGTAGAAGGGAAGGACATTCACTTTGAAGGGTTTTCAAGATGGCATGTAGAAGGAAAGCTTCTTTTTTCCTATTGGGACAACGGCTAGTGAGGAAGGTCAACTGGGTGCTTTCTCTGCCTCTCTAGGGTATCAGAATCCTACATTATTGTTGGTAAAATTGAACAATTGAGATTTTGCTTTTAAAAAAAATAGTCAGGAGGACAAACAAGAGAGGCTAATGAAGAAGAAATTAGACTAAATATCAATTTTTATTAAAATATGGAATGTAGATTTAAACTCTGTGCAGATGTGTGTACAGACTCTGGGAGTGTATAGGTGACTCTGGGTGGGTAAATAGACTCTAAAGAGAAGGCAAGCATGCAGCTAGACAGAGGAGAAAAGAAATTAATGAAATAGAGATAATGAACAATACAAAAAGTCAACCAAAGAGTTAGTTCCTTTCAAAGTTAATAATATTGATAAGCCACTAGTCAAAAAGAAATAAAATGAAGATGCAAATTAATAAAATTAGGACTCAAACCAGTGTAATTAGAACTTACTCCAGTGTAGTGGAACACCATTAGAAATCACTATAGAAATGTGTACTCTGAAAACTAGTTGGAAACAGAAGAAATCAAGGAATTTCTAAATGCATATCATCTACCGAAATTAAGCTCTGAAGTTATAAATATCTTATAGCTATTACAAGCAATGAGATTGAAAATGTTATTAAAAGCCTCCCCTCAAAGAAAAGCCCCAGACCAAGTGAAATTCACCGCTGAATTCCAAACTTTCAAGGAAGACCTTATACCAATTCTTCTTAATTTTTTCCACTAGATAAAAAGTAATGGAACACCACAAAGGTCAGTACTTTCCTAGCATCAAAACCAGGTAATGATACAATTAAAAAGGAAAGACATAGATATATTTCTTTGATGAACATATTTTTAAAAATCTCAACAAATTGCTTACTAACCAAATTCAAGAACAACTCATGATTATATATTATGACTAAGTAAGCTTCATCTCAGAATAGCAAGGTAGGTTCAACATACATAAATCAATAAATGTAATACAACAAAGATATAAACTTAAGGCCAGAAATACATAATAATTTTAGTTGATGCTGATAAGGCATTTGACAAAATCCAACTTGCCTTCATAATAAAAGCCTTGAGAACTGATGTAGCAATACAACTCAAAATAAGTCTGTATACAACAATCCTATACCTACATTATATTAAATGGAGAGGAGGTGTAAGCATTTTCCCTAAAATCGGGAATAGGACAAGATTGTCCATTATCCTCTCTCTTATTTAACATGATGCTCAACATCTTAGCTACAGTGATTAGATTTTAAAAAGATAAAAGTAGACAAAGGAATAGCCAAACTATCTCTACTTGCAGATAACATGACCTTTACTTAAAAGACTCAACTGAGTCTACTAGAAAACTCTTGGATCTAATACACAGCAATGTTACAGGATACAAAATCAATATTTAAAAAGGAAACAATTATTTATACCAACAGTGCACTCTCAGAGAAAGAAATGAAAAAAAATATTCATGCTAAATAACTCCAAAACAATTAAGTATTTAGAAATATATCCAGAAAAACAAATAAAAGACCTTCACAACAAGAACTTCAAGATACTGAAAAGGAAATCACAGAAGGTACTAGATAATACATAAACATTCCATGCTCCTGGATTATAATTTAATACTACAAAATGGCTATTCTATAAAAATTTGTTTACAGATTTAATGTAACAACCTTCAAAATCCCTATCTCACTTTTCACATGTTTTTTAAAAAGCAATGCATGATACATGTGGAACCACAAAAGTCCATGGATCACCAAAGCAATCCTAAATACAATACTGAACATGGAGTTATACTATAGAGCTGTGTTCCTAAAGACAGCCTAATACTAGACAGGAAGACAAATGGAACAGAATAGAAGACCCAGAAATAAAACAGCCAACCTATGTCTGCTTTATTTTTAACAAAGGAGTCAACATACATTGGAAAAAAGATAGCCTATTCAACAAATGGTGCTGGCAAATCTGCATTTCTACATGGGAAGAATGAAATTAAATTTTTATCTTTTACTTTATACAAAAAACAATTCTTTTAATTTATACCCTCTCAATGCCTGAATGTTTGTATCTTTTATTAAATAGATCGTATCATTGTACCATGATCTTTAGACTCTTTATGTCTTTTAATATTTGTTTTATGAATTTGGGGGGGTACCATATTTGGAATACAAAGATTTATAATTATTCTTTTGTCTTGATGAATTGTTCCTTTTATTAATACTTTTTTATTTCTTCTAATTAGTTTTGGTTTGAAGTTTACTTTGTCTGATATAAAGATAGCTATGGCTTTTTTTTTTTTTTCATTTTCCTTGGAAAGGCAGCATCAGGCCAAAGGGGCTATCTCTTAGACAAGGGGTACTGCTCAGACCTACCCCACAAGTATGAGAGACGTTTGGGGTGGAAGAAACCAAAGTGGTGGTTGTGGAAAGCCCAAAATTACAAGATCTATCATACCCTACAGAGCTGGTGACTTAGGATACCCAAAGCTATAGAAGAAGCACGGGGATTTGGAAGGTTCATATGCTGACCTAGGAGCCCTCTATTAGCAATGGAGGGTGGCTATCACTTTCTGACCCCTCCCAGGAGAGAAATGCTGAGAGTCATCATTAATGTAATGTTGGAGCAGACCTGGGTTGAGAGTGTTGCACAGGCCCTAGCCTAAAGCAGACAGTTGGGTGGCAGGAAGGGGTTCTTGAGCCATATCTGTTCTCTCTGTTCTCTTTCCTTTTTAGATTATGGTCCATGATGTGAGTAGATATGGTACCAGCAGAGGGGTGTGTGTGTGTGTGTGTGTGTGTGTGTGTGTGTGCCTGTGCCTGCCTGTGTCTGTGTCTTTATGTGGGTCTGTGTGTCTATGTGTCTATGACTGTGTCTTTGTGTGGTTCTGTGTGTAGCTGTGTGTGTGTGTGTGTGTGTGTGTGTGTGTGTTATGTGTGTCTGTGTATATCTGTGTGTTTCTGTGTAGGTAGTAGTCATGGAGTTTCTCTGGTAATGGCCAATTAGTGCCAAACAGTAGTCTATGCAAAAGGTGTCCAGCAGGGGCCAAAGGACACACAGCCTTTTTAAGGGAGCCTTCATGGGCCAAGACGTCTGGATTACCAGACATCCTATTATAATATGTCATGGAGAGTTTCATTGCTGCTCATATCTACTTGGTGTTCTATGCACCTCGTGTGTTTGTATGCCTAGTTCTTATTAATGGAAAATGTTTCTGCTATAATATCATTAAATAGCCTACCTTTTCATTTGCTTTTTAAATTTGCCTTCTCCTGACCCGTGAATTATCAGATTTGGCCTTTTGAATACATCTTAGACTTCTAGGAAATATTGATCATGCTCCTTAATCTTTTTTCCTTGTATATTGTTTTGTTTTTACTTTCTTTTTCATTCCTGAAATTCATTACTATGCATTGTCCTGTCTTCAAATGAAGCCATCTGTTGTGAATTTTATTTGGTTAACCATCTCCTTCATTTTAGGTATTTGTTTGATCATTTCTCAATGTCACAATCTTCATATTAAAGTTTTCCTCGATAATTTGAACTTTTTGCCTGTAATTTGCTAATTGTTACATTCACTTGAGACTGTCTTCTTTGGGTCTGTGATAGATTTCCTTAATGCATGCATACATTTGTTTGATTCTTCTGTATAATCATTAACTCTTTTGATCAGTCATTTCAGCTATCTCTGTAACTTTGGATTCCATTCCAGAAGAATCTGTAAGCTGGTGATGGGACATGTGTACCACTTGTCATACTCTTTTCTTTTATTTTCATACATTACACATGTGAAAAAATGTACTTTTGGTTTCCTCTTCCAACCTGTTTGGATATTCTGGATTTTGTGACTCTTCTAGAGGAATATCTGTAGGCAGTTCAGATAGAGACTAATAAAAGTTTAATGGATGAAGTGATCCCATCTTGATTATGTAACAACAGGACCAAGGGAGGGGCTGTACACTGAGCTCCAAGGTGACCAGATGGAATCACCCCTGGAACATGCTGGAGGCTGATACTAAATTTCAGACTCATTGAAGTCTGTCTACTCTCTGGAAACTATGGTTTGAGCCACAAGACCAGGTAACCTGTGAAACCACAGAAGCCAGATCCTAAAGTGACTACTGGAACCTTAGAATCAGAGCCCACATTCAGAGTGACCTCAGAGACCACATGACCCAAAGCAGCTCAAGTCATCAGGGGATCCTTTGCACACTAGGGCTGAAGCTTGGTCCCTACATTTACTTCTGAGACTATTGGTCTAAAGCCCTGAACACAAGATGCTCTGTCTCTACAGAAGGCAGAGGCCTGGTCACTGGCTCTCTTTGTTCCAATAGAAGTCAGAGACCTAGAACTATTACTGTGTAAAAGAAAAAAATTGACTCTAAAATGTCAAAGTTTAAAAAGCCAATTTGTCAAATCCATTTGTTCATTTAATAGAAAATACATCTCTACCATTGAGACGTGTTCCTAGCAAAATTTGTCATAAGTAGCAAAAGCTTGGCCTGCAAATAAGACAATATACAACTTACTTTAGCATCACAGTAAGTTCACACATGTCAAGTTATCAGAATCAAAGTATGAGATGACAATCAATCGACCCATGCTACCAAAAACTCAAATATCTATCTCCATGAGACAACTTTTTTAGGGAAATGACATAAAATGTGATACTGTGCAATTGCAATATAATTAAAATAGCTTGACTTTCACTAAGTTGCCTAAACATGTGAGAAAACAAAAATGAATTTTCTGTCCTCCATCAGTTATCTTCAGCCATGTTTCTCTGAATTCTTGACTTACTCACTTGGCAAATGCCCTGATCACTCCCTGTCTAAGGAGGCCTCCAGTAAAATTTCACCACTATCTCATACTCAAATAATTGAATCTTTCTTTCTCTTCCTATGGTGTTCCAATGGACAGAGCAAGGAAAGCAGAAGTGATCAGTCTGTGCACTGTTTCATCTCGGTCCTTTTAGAACACCATCCTTTTAATTTTATTGGAATAGGACAGAGGATGAAAGGCAATGGAAATTTTTTGACTCCCCTGCTGTTATGAGGATCTATGAAGGTTAGTCTTTCCAGAAAGAAGCTAGAATTCCCTCTGAGCAACAGAATTCTCTTAGAGCACTCTCTGATTCCCCAAGTCCCTGACTAGCCAGAATACCTAGCGATACAATTGTTTCACAGGTGAGATTGCATGTCATTGGGATTTCTGCTAGCAAGGGTCTTATAGGCAATGTCTCAAAAGGGTGCTGTCAGTAACTGTGAAAGCAAGAGCCCTGCTGCAAAGCAAAGGATACATTCTAACATCATATTCTTACAAAACTGATTTCCATGATATGTAAAAACAGATCTTAAATAATTTCTTCTCCTTTCCTAGCTGCTCACACTGCTTCATCTTTTCTAGTGAGTGGTTCAGAGTCTCTCATGCACTGATGCAGATCATGGCAAGATGATAATGGCAGACACCCAAGTCTAATCAAAGCAGAAGTTTATAGATCCCATTAAAGTTTATCATGCCGATGTCATTCTAAATACCCACCGAGTACACATAAACTGTTTCACAGAATGAATCGAACAAAATGATTGAAGAATAAATCAATGGATGTACTTGGTGGTGGACTGTGGTTGGGATGTCTGTTAAAAACTTGGTCCTCAGGGTACACTGATGGGTAACAAGGGGGAAATAGTAAAATATTAGGAACTCTTAAGGCTATTGCGGACTTCCTCTGAGGAATGCAGAGGAATACAACCCAAGGCCTTTTCACTGCACTGTTTTGTTTTGCTATGATTTACTTTGTTTTGCTTTGTTTGTTTTTTACTTCTTAACTATGAGATGTTTTTAGGGACAGAGCATTGACTATCCACTAATATTCCCTGTTTGATAACCCCAGCTCCATCTACTACCTCGCAGAGGACCTCTTGACCCTTTTTCAACCTTTGTCAGTCATGTTCCAGAACTCTGGAGGATAACCTTACCAGTTCATATCCTCCTGGCTCCTTGCACTTCTGCCTTCTGCCAGAGTTTAACTAATGGTAGGCTCTTGCAAGAAACTGCAGAATCATTGGACAGATTCATGAATTTATTTTTCACTGACTGCTTTCCTTTTGGAAAGTTACCAGCTGTCTTCACTGAAGCCCAGAGTTCTGTGCTAAAGCTATCTCCCAATGCTATTGTATCTACAAACCTCTCCATATCCATCCTAAAATCCATGGTCTTCTTTAGCCTCTGCAGACCTAAATATTGTACTGTCTCCTTGTTCCTAGGGATGTTTGGCTTGTTAGCCTTCAGCAGATAGCTTCTAACCAGCCATAGCAGCTGTTAACAACTTGTTCAATATTCTACTTTCATCATCTGAAGGGGCCACCTTCTTCTCTGTTGCTGTTGTGGGTATTTACAGAGCTAGGAAATGAAGATAGCCAAAGGTCTAGCACTAGCCACAAATGATGGGCTCACAGATGTAATCCCAGCACCCAGGATGTGAAGCAATAGGATGTAGAGTTCTAGGCAGCCTGGCATACATAGTGTGTTCAAGGCCAGCCTGAGTTACAGTGTGAGATTCTGTCTCAAAAAAGAATAGTTTTTACTTTAAAAAGAAAAAAGACCCAGCACTATCATGCCTGAGACAAGACTGTGACACCATTTTTTTTTACTCTAAAATCATTAATATAGAAACATGCACATGACTATATAAAATAACTATAATTTTAATTTAATATGCTTTATTGCTAAATTATAGCCTTGGCTAATACTCTTGGTGTTTGAAAAATTATTATCTTGATAACTACTGGTTAGAATTTACTAGATATGCAATAAGGACCAAATATTGGAAGTAAATTTAGACACACTATGTGCATATTTGAATACACTTTACAGGTAAAATACTACAATGCAGACATAAATGAAGACAAGAATTCAGCTGGAGATATAAATGCCCCCAAAATCACATGCTTACCATAACTATGTGGAATCCAGCAAATAGCACCAGCTAGAAAAACAGATTATCTGGTTCATCTATTTATTAAAAGTATTAATAATTTTACTCATATTTTAATCCCTATGCCTTAATTACCAGCTGCTCTTTAAGATCCACCGATTTCTGTTTCATGACTGATAATCGGTCCAGTCCTAGGTTGTCCAGTTACGAGGAAAATCCCTTCAGGCAGTGCCATACATCATTCACAGGTTCAGGCAAACACCACATGCCATATGCCAATATTTCTGCTTACATGTCCTAAATGTATTTTCTAACTGCTTTCATTTGGAAGCTAGGGCATATATCAGACACCACTTCAGGAACCTCTCCTTTCCTCTAGGCTTGTTCCCTGTGATTACAGATGTTCCTCCACAACTGAACAGAGAAAGGGAAATGTACTTTTTATGGTAGTCATTTTTTTCTCTTCTCCCTTTCCATTTATTCAGCTGGGGAAAGGAGATAAAAATGTATGAGCAGTGGAGTTGAGCACACTGTAAACTCCATCTATTTTTGGCCAATAGCAGGCTGATGCAGTGTCCTTATGTAGGACTAACTTACTGCTTCCCTTTGCTTTTTGCTTAGGTTAGGATTTTATGTAGCCGATTTCTCTAAAGAGGCATCAAATCTACAAGAACAATACAAAAAAAAAAAATGAAGCAGATGCTTCAGGGCAAAGCAATGCCACCCAGCTCATATTCTTGCTTGGAGTAAAATCTCATGCATTTTCAAAATCCATGCACCATCCAAAAGTAGGAAGCAAATACATTCTTTGAACGTTTAGGGGATAGGTGACCAGGTCTCTGGCCAAACGGGATTTTGCTAACTTGCAGAGGAAGTAAACTTTAACAAAATGGTGTTATGGCTCCTCAAAAGAGTTGTTTGACAAAAAAAAAAGGAAATCATTCTGACTTTTCAGCATACATGTTTGACAGCCTGAATTTAAATGGCTTTATTGTTTAGTGAATATCAGATATGATGTTATTCCAATCAGGCAAAAACTGAAGACTAAGACACAAGCCCCTTTAATAAGAAAAGCAATACTTGAAGTGAGAAGCAGAAGGGTGTTCTGAGGAACTTAGAGAACTCTGTCATTTCAAATCAAGGACTCAGTCCAGGGCTCTGCTCTGGAACAGGACAGAAACACAGCCTGTTTGTTCCTTGGAGTCCAGCTGGGCCAGAACTCAGAGGAGCACCGCTAAGTATGATTCTGCTTCCAAATCAGCAAAATAAATGTCTGCTAACTGACATTTGAACCTAACAACCAAGCTAAGAGCTGTTTCTATAATGGATGAGTTCAAAATGGCTTACAAATTAACATTTGGAACAAAACCTTTTCCAGATAACAGACTTCCTACCCAGAGGCAAACAGAAATAAACAAAACCAAAAAGAAGAAAGAAAAACAATCCCTAAGGCAGTTTTCCCTTGCCTGGCAAGTTTTGAGATGTTACAGAATGACATTCAAGAAACCAAAGTTAAACCTTTTGAGTAAAATAATTTTAGCTCTACATATTGAGGATTTAGTAAATTCTTTTGCCATATTAATTTAGTCTAAGTCCTACCATTCAATTATGTCATGTGCATAAATAATTACATTTCAATTTCCATAACCCATTAATTTATTAGCAGGTTATAAGGCTAGAGAACTAAGGCTTGAAAAATAAGTTGTTAAAATGGGTTAATCATTTAAAATATGACTAACTGTCTAATTTTAGTGGTGTGTGTGTATGTGTGTGTGTGTGTATGCATGTATGTGTGTGTGTGTTGTTGTGTGTGTGTGTGCATACTAGGAATGAAACCCAGGTCATTGTACATGCTAGGCAAGTACTTTACCACTGAGCTATATTCTTACCATTAATCAAAATGCAATCAAGTCATTGGCTTCCCAATTTTAAAATGTTTTGGAGACTACCTTGAGATACATCTTTTAGATGTTTATAAATCATGAGTATATTTATTATCTGTTCATCTTAATTAGAATATAAAGTACATGAAGACAGACATATCACATTTTTACTACTATGTCTCTGGAATGTAGATTAGTATAAGATACAAAAGTGTTGGAAAAAATGAGTAAATAGTTGCATGGACACTGTAATTTTCTAACTGTGGCAACGCCTAACAAAATAATTCAAATACAGAAGCATTTACTTTGAATCCATTCATAGCCATTGGTTGCACTGATTCTGGGCTTATGCTAAAACAGAAGATTATGGTGTTCTGATCATTTGGCTGCTCACCTCACAGCAGACAGGACAGAGAGGACAGGGGAGACATAGGAACAACACAACACTCATGGATATGCCACCAGGTAGCCTACTTTGGCCAGGTAGATCCTGCCTCAATTTAGAAGTTTCCAGAAACTATCAAAATAATATAAACAACTGGGGACCAAGTTCCAACAATTGTCCTATGAGAATATTTCAGATTTAAACCATAGCAGTAATAAAATGATATAAATAATATATCTGTATTGTTCAAAAGTATAAATGCTAAAATGAAATTAAATGAAAGGCATATGTAAATCTGTGGCTGATCCATTGGCTATGAAATTAAACAATACATATATATTAAAGATGCTACTCGTATATTCAAGATAGAATTCTATTATTTCAAATATATTTCAGTTATTAGTAAATCATAGCTTACAAACTCATTATCAATATAGTCACCATCTCAGTTCTTACCAAATAGTTTTTATTTTCTAGAACTATTGCAAATAGAATCCTGTAAGACAAGTATAATAAATAAATAAATAAATAAATAAATAAATACAAATAAATAAATAAGGCAACACCTTTATATTGATAGCTAAACACCTTCATTTTCTTATATTAAGGAAGCCCCTGGCCAGAAACTCAAGAGAAGAAAGTTCTAATCACTAATACATTTACCCCATCAGTTTTGGGAAGCCGAATCCTCATTGACTCACTCTGAATTAAATAATCCCATAAACAAAAGCATACAAATTTAACATGATTTGTAAGATCCATTTTAGCTTTAAAAATCTTTCAAAGCAATAAATTATTAGCAATGAGAAAAGTGTTCCTTCTGTAAACAACTAATAATGATGATACATAGCATACATAGTCATAAGTTCCAGGCCTTCTTCCATGTACTTAACTTGATGGCATATTAAGTCTCAAGCAAGACTATAAGGTAGCTTTCATTCATATCACTTTAGAGAATGGGAAACTGAGGCCAGAGAGTTCAGTGACTTGTACAGTGTCCCAGAAGTCATAGGTGAAGGCCCTACCGAAAGGGTGTGGTCTTCTATGGATCTCATTCCCCAACTTTTTCTCTTCTCCTGGCATTCCTAGTTATGACTCTGCCAAACATTTTCTTTGGACCCTGGAGACATGAACACTGTCCTGTCAAAAACCTTTTCATATTTTGTTCTCTCTATTTAAAAGAGTCTTTCTTCTTGAAGGCTGGCTTTCCCATTTACAATTGAGGTCTTAGATTGGTGGTTCTCAACTTGTGAGTCCCAACCTCTTTGGAGGTCATATATTAAATATACTACATATAAGATATTTACATTATGATTCAGAACAGTAGCAACATTACAGTTATAAAATAACAATGAAATAATTTTGATTGAGGGTCAACACAACATGAGGAACTGTATTTAAAGGTAGCAGCATTAGGAAGGTTGAAAACCAACGGTGAAAATAGATTACTGAGTAAACATCGATGCTTATATCTATGGTATCCATGTAAAAACCTATGCATAGTGGCCTACACATCTCATAATCCCAGCACTGGGAGCAGGGAGACAAGTGGCTGCTTGGAGGTCATTGACTAGTCAGCCTATCCAAGTCAATAAGTTCCAAAATCAGTCAAAAAAAAGAAAAAAAAAACTATCAGTGATCAAAGAAGTGATCAACATAGAACTCAGACCTCCACAGGCACAGTTTCATGCACAGATGCATAATATACAATTATACACAAACACAAACACATATACATATATATACACACACACATATATATACATATATAATATACATATACATGCCTGCACACATACAGAGAGAAAGCAGAGATCATCCTGATCCTACCATATAAAGTCCTCACTGCACATGCCCAGCTTTCTTTTCCTTCCTCACACCCACAGCTATCTTCCACTGTCTTCCTTAGTTTTGTTAGTGCCTTCCCCTGACTAGAAAGCATAAATTATGCAAAGACACAGATTTTGCATTGTTCACCATTGTCTCTCCAGTGTATAGAATTATCCAGGCTCCAGAGAAGTTATTGGATAAAGAAATAAACAGAAGAGTGAAAGAATGATGAGCTAATAAGAATAAGTTTCCTACATTCATCTTATTTATTCAGAAAACATGAATGCTAAAGCAACTCACGGGGGATATGGGATCTCTTATGTGCCATTTAAGTAAGAAGTAAATTCAGACAAAGGAGAAATGAGCTTACTGACAATATTTAGGAGCAGCATTTCTCAGAATATCCTGGTTTACTGTCAACTCTGATCAAAATAATTATGTAAACATTTCATTTTTTTTTTTATTAAATGAATGTGTTCACTTCAGAGCAGAACTCGGGTCTTTTACTAAATCACCAAAGAAACTGAGTGACAATCTGAGTCATCAAAAACATTAAGCTCACAAAATCAAATGCTTTCAAGAAGACTTAAAGTTTATATTAAAATTTATATGCTTAAAGTGCATGCTAGCAACAATGCACGGAAGAGGCAGGAGCCACTTTCTGGATTCCCTGGGGAACACAGCGAAGTAACATTTTGCCAGCACAGAAAACAAGCTGTGTAGAGAAGAGAAAGGAGGCCTTTAGTCAAGTCTAACATGTGGGCAACTTGAGAACACGGGAGCTGTACACTACAAAGTCGTGCAACAATAAAAGGTCATTGTTTTCTCTGCTCTCAAAACACTCAGGCTCACTTCCATAAATCATTTAAGGTCTCTTTAAAAATCCATACAATATACTAAAGAAAGGTACAATGGAAACTAAAAACCTAATGAAAAGGATTAAGGTCATAGTCATTTACTCCAAGATAAAGTAGACCATATTGGAAGGAAGCTGCTTAAGCTGAGAACCTAAACAACTCAAAATCCTTAGGAAATTCCTGAAATTGATCAGATTCACTAGATCCCCTACTTACTCAAGTTTATCAAACCAGTAAGAACTATTGAGAGATACTCTCAGACAAGTAGAGCTTCTGGAATGAAGCTCAGACTACAGGAGCTAACTGAAAGAGATGATCTCTGATAGAATATAGACATTTTCCAAGCTGCCAAGCTGCCAAAAAATGCACTGCAGGTTTCTAATTTTCATTAATTCATGCAGATGTGGGATTTTGTGATGCAACTATCTTTGAGTCATTTTTGAACCCCATAAGTAACCCTTCTACTGTACTCCTGTAAGTGACCCCAATAAAACATACTGCTTCATCTCCTATTCCCTATCTTAGATGAATTGGTATCTATTTATTTCTCCCCTAGAATTGACACACAACAAAGTCAATAGAAGATATTAGTTGAAACCAAGAAAAAGTGAGTGAGTACCCAAGATATGTGGGAAATTGTACTCTATTAAAGGCCACATAGTCAGACTATATCTCTTGGCATTCACTGAAGAAGAGTCTTAGGGAACTTCTGGCATTCTGAATGTTCTGTTCAGGTACATTACTCATAACACAGACGAGACAGTAAAAGGTGGCCCCAGATAGATAGACACTGATTTCTGAAGTTCAGTGGAATTTTCTCCAGAGAGGTACTCATAAAATGAACTTAAATGATGTAGCAAACTCAGTGGCAACATATTTCATTCCAGTGGTATGTGGTACTAAATAACTGCTTGCGACCTGGGGCAACCCCAGCCATAGGGGCAGGAAAATGGGGGCCCAGGTCGGCCAGGTTGTGCAGGGGCCCTGGGTCCCCAGCAGCAACCATGGCAGCGAGAGCAGCTTTGGCAGCAGTGGCCCCGATTCCTCACTGACTTGCCCATTTGCCCTCCTGTACTGGGCACTGTGTTGCCAAGCCAAGCTGAGGCTGCTGCGGCTCTGGGCCAGGGCTCAGCCCTGGGGGGCAGCCTGAACCAGACCTCAATGGTATGGCACTGGGGGTGTTCTTCCCCTCCCTCTGTCCCAAGGGCAAGAGGGTGGGATTCCAGGCAGTGGTAGTGTTGGGCCCCATTTTGGCCCTGGTTTGGGCCATGAGTACAAACCCAAGCCTGGCTCAAGTTCTGAGACCTGTCTCAGTCACTTCCATATAGGGGTGACTCAGCAAGACCTGTTTGACCATCCCTCTGCCCTGCCATTGCTGATGTGGAGCTTTGCTGTTGGCCCTGTCAATTACCCCTTACCCTTCCCGGCCTCCTACATCATCTCTTTGCATACCTAAGCGCCCATCCCCTTTGCCTTCTCTATATAAGCGAGGGACTGATACAATATAGTTCCTGCTTTGACAAGACTCCTGGCCTAGTGTGTTTCTTTTGGGCCATCCACACACACCATCCAACTCAGCCCTGGACAGACCCGGCTGGACTGGGTTCTCTCCTTTCGCCTTGACCTGTGGGCAAGGAGCCAACAAGCATGTGTCTTTGTTGCCTTTGTTGTCCTGCTGCTAAGGTCAAAGTCTGACATTACTATCACCAGAAAGCCTTGGGCTCAATGCAAAATGGCCTACTCCTTTTGTCAGCAAGGCTTGCTTTTCTCAACCTGGGGGATCCCAGACCCCACACCCTATACTGAGGCAGCTTTAATGATGCTATAGGTTCAGCTTCCTTTCCTCTTATAAGAACCTGTTCAGCAAGCACCTGGAATTTCTGGAGTGCCTCTCCATGCTAATGAGGCAACCCAATACCTTAGCTTTTAGCGAATGACTTTGCCCACCCTCAATACTCCTACCCCCTTCCCTAAAACTAAAGAACCCTTGAGTCACCCTAAAGTAAAGTTGGTCTGTCTCACAGAACTAGGTAGTCCTGGTATGTCACTATTAGTATTCATACTCACTGGCCATCTGAAACCCTCTTCATCTGCTCTGCTCCCTTCTGTCCTCCTGGGCCAGTGGCCAATGAACCCAGGCAGAAGGGAGATCTTTAGACCTTTAAAAATACCTATTCAGTAACAGAAAAACTACCCCCAAAACTACACAAAGAAAGAAAGAAAGAAAGAAAGAAAGAAGGAAGGAAGGAAGGAAAAAAAGAGAAAAGAAAAGAAAGAAATCTCAAGAGGTAAATCTAATAATATTACAGAAATTTTACTAACAGAGTACCCAGTATTTCAGGTGTGTCCTTATAGAGCTGTGACTAGTTTTATGATCTAAAAAAAAGTTCTGAATTTTATCATATTTCTTTGTTTTTTTGTTTTTTAAATTCTGTATGAATCTGGAAGACAACCTTAAAGATAGAAAAACATTTGTTGCTTTAGCCTAGCCACAGAGAAATGATAGCAAAAGAAAAATATTCCTTTAGGAAAAAAGTACATTTGAGTGTGTGCATTTAGAAATGTGGAGGAAACAGTCATGAGAGAGTACAGATGCTAGATGTTTACAATCCATTGACAAAAATTCCTGTAGTTTCCAGAAAGATATGTAGTCAAAATCTTAAAATATTCCAAGATGTCAGGAGAAATGGGTATTCCACAAAGGATATCGCCCATGGTTGGAATTAATATACAAGATTTTCTAGAATATATCAGCAACTATGTACCCTGAGATCACCATGTATATATACCTTTTTTTGAGACTGAAGTCAGAGGACAAACTAAATTTAAAACACTGGCTGTCCTTGGACAAAATAGTAGATAATCTTATCTCCATCTCTCCACAGTCTTGGACACACACACTATCAATCTGGGCTATGAGTTGCTTATCCAGTTCATTGACTTCTTATCTCATTTAATTACTCTTATAAATATAAACATAATATTTTGTATAATCTAGAAATATAATGTTTATTCATCTAGATCACTGGTTCTCCACCTTTCTAATGTTATGACCTTTAGTACAGCTCTTCATGTTTTGGTAACCCCCAGCCATAAAAATTATTTTGTTGCTACTTCATAACTGTATTTTTGCTACTGGTATGAATCCTATTTTAAATACATGATATACAACATATCTGATATGCAACCCCAAAGAGTTTGCAAGCCACAGGTTGAGAACTGGTGGTCTAGATAGAGTGTGAAATCCAAAATAATGTGACACTTTAAAAAAGTTAAAGATAGGAGTATAGTTCAAAAATATAGAGATTGTTTGGGATGAAAAAGCACTGAATTTGTTCCTTACCACCAAATAAATAGAGCAAACACTGGCTACATTAACTTAAAAGTACTGCAGTGAGCCATTATGGCTCACATGCGGAATCCCAGCACTTGTGAGGCAGAAGCAGAGTTGTTATGAGTTCAAAGCTAGCCTTGGTTTTATAGTGAGTTCCAGACCAGCCTGAACTACAGATCCAAAACAAATCTGTCTCCAAAACAAGGGAGATAGGAGGAGGAAGATGATGTATAACATCAATTCATGGAGTTCAAGAATCTCTGGGAAACGAACCTGACATAATTGGAGAAGAACAATCCTACAGCACAAATGACAGAGTCTCTAAAACTAAAACACAAGTTTTAGGAGCAAAGAAAGATGAGATATTAGAAACAGGAATAGGGTAAGAAATTCAGACTCTGTTCTGAAGACTCAAAACAAGCTCATACCCAACTGCAGAGAGCTGGAACATCAGCTTCAGACATAGACCTTCAGATTCATAGGAGACTTTCAGTAACAGATGAGTCTTTTTTGTTGCTTTAAAATGAGGGTAGGAGGGCAAGAAGAAGAGAAGGTAGGGCAGGAGGGGTAGAAGGAGGAAGAGACAAAAGCACAGAGAATGAGGAGGGGCCAGTTGCACTGGAAAAGTAGAGCAAAGGAAAGGGATAGTGACACCATTGATGATAGGTTTTAGTTTATGGCTTCTTCAAATGGTGAGAACTACCATGAGCACAGGGAAACAATTCCTGTGTGTAGGCCTGAAGGAATGCAAGTCAACATCCCACATAGTTAAATGAACATCTATGTTTGTGAAAATTATTCACAATCGGCTGCTTCTGAAGTCAGAGTGTCTATCACCAGAATGGGAAAGAAAAGAAAATGGGAAAGGAAGGCTAGAAAATAAGGGACAAGGGAAGGAGTGAGATGGGGGAGGGTGCAGGGATGAATGTGGCCAGAGTACATATGACATATGAAGAAAATTGACTTTATGATCCTATCAGCTTGCATAAGTGCATACCAATGAAATTTTTTTCAAGAAAAATATAGTAAAATGAAGTGACTCAACTCTGCTATTGTTTAGAAAATATCTTTCAAAAATGCATGTTAGGTAAATATCTTCAAACATTGATAACATAATGCCTTTCAAAATACTGTCTTGAATTCTATTTCTATGTTAACTGGACATACATATTTCTACTGAATTACTATAATGAATTAAATATGGAATTTTTCAAATTACAATACAAATAACTCTAAAGGACATTAAAATTGTTTATTAAAGTTAATGCCTGCTACTTAGTAAAATACCTCTTTGTACTAGATTTAGAAATGGGGTTCATTAGAAATCGTCCTCAAATAAATGTAAGGGACCCCTCCAGCGTCCCTATTCTAAAACTGCATGGTTCTTTTTTTTCTTCTTTAAAGGGACTTTAATTTAGAGAAAAGAACACCTGAAATTTCATAATGTATAAAATGATGTATAAATACCAGAAAGCAAGTAGGTTTTCTTCTGTATTTGATTGCTGCAACATCATGGTGGGCAGGTGAAATGCAAGGGAAAGCACTGAAAACAGTGAAGGGCCACTTGTTACAAAGAATGGTAAATGATAGTTGCCCAGGAAATTTGCTGCTAATTATAACAATCATCTTCCTAGACAACAGAAGGATAATGATGACCAAACCACAAGGCAAGACTCATAATCTCCTGTTCAACCTCCAGCGCGACCCACCCACCCCACCACCACCACCCCCCATGCTGATGCTGTGCCCCCCCTCCCATTGGGAATTGAAGTCCTCTCTTTGAATCTGTTCTAATCCATTCTTTAACCCTTTGCTGATTAAAGAGCTCTTTGTCTTGAGACTGAGAAGTCCTACAATAAAACCTAAAAGGCAAATGAAGAGAAAAAGGAGATGCAACTGGATCTCTGCAAACTAGAAAGATGCACAAGAATGAGAGCAAAATAAGCCTTTCTAAAGCAATAAACTTTTCAAATAAGTAAATAAAATAGAATAAATGTGTTTGTGTGATTTAATTTGTGTTATTTGATTCTTAGAATAGAATATCTTTTCTAAAGAAATGAGAGCATTTGTAACCTTTGTCTTTTAACCACAAATGTAGCTGAAGCTGTCAACAGCAATGCTAAGCTTAAACAATGAACCTACTCTGAAAATAATCATTGAAAACTACATGAATAACACTAAATTACATTGCCCTCAAATTTGTATTATCAGTTTCGTGCCTTTATATATATGTGACATATTACTCAATTTATGCACTTTTTAAATTAATAAAGGTAACCTTGATCATCACCCTTCTTGTCAGTGTTCACATTGCCCTACCTCATATGCTGACCCATAAACTATACTTCATGCTGAGCTAGTCTCGTACTGTGAATATAAAAAGTGAATTTAAAACTAATTTAAAGGCAAATGCAAGCCCAATACTTGCACAAGTTTGAAGTCTTACTTTAAGGAAAATGCAAGATTATGGATTCAAAAATAGGTATAAAAATAGTGTTTAAGATAAAAAATAAACTGCAACAAACTTCAATTTATAAATTGTAATGTATGCTATAAACATTATATGCTCAAGAAAAATAAGATTGTTCTTTTCAAATAACTGTTTAGAACCACCTCTATAAAACATTTTACCTAGATTTATTTATTTTTTCTCTTTTGCTTTAATCTCTTTGGTGCTTTAATAGGACAAAACAATTTTAACTTCTTCAAAAGAGACTAGATAATAATATAATCTCTCTTCAAGCATAGATAATCAAAATTCACTTTTTGTTGATAGTTAACGATTTTTTCAGCTTCTTGCTAAATTGTGTGTGTGTTTGTGTGTGTGTGTGTGAGAGAGAGAGAGAGAGAGAGAGAGAGAGAGAGAGAGAGAGAGAGACAGAGAGACAGAGAGAGAGAGAGAGAGAGAGAGAGAGAGAGAATTTTGTCAAATGTGTTAAGATTTAGGACAATTTCCCAAGCACAAGTTCTACCCAATATATTTATAAATGTTGTCTCTTATTTTTCCTTGCTCAATGCCACAGGCATGTGCAAATTGTGCTGGCATGTCATTTCAAGATATTGATGAGTACATTAATTTCAAAAGCCAAACAGCACAACAGTCACAAAGGGTGATAGGTGAAACCGTGAGCCACACGAACCTATCTTGGTGAACCCAAATAAACATATCCCTGGATCATCTTAATCTGGAGCCCAATTCCAAGTTAGCCTGGAACTAGCTGATCTGCCTTGAGTGCCAAAGTGTTGGAATTACAGGTATGTATCACTAGGCCTGACTGACTTTCTTTCCATGATCCAAAAATACCATAAAGCAGGCTGGAGAGATGGCTCAGTAGTTAAGAGCACTGACTGCTCTTACAGAGCTCTTGAGTTCAATTTCCAGCAAGCACATGGTAGCTCACAACTATCTGTAATGAGATCCAGTGCCCTCTTCTGGTGTGTCTGAAAAGAGCTGCAGTGTACTCATACAAATAAAATAAATAACTCTTTATAAAGCATTAAAAATTGAGAAAATACCAAAAAATACTTATATATTTTTTCTGTGCTTTACAGGTATACTTATAGACCATAACATTAATTTGAACATTTTATTCTTTAAGTATATCAAATGGCAATAAATTTTGATTAAGAAGTATTGTACTGGTAATAGTCTACCCAGGAGATATAAACACACAGTAAACTGAACAGAGGAGGTTTGATATAAAGAATGATATCCAAGAGAAATACAGGTCTTGATGTCAATAGAACTCTCAGTCTAAGGGCAACTAATCAAGAAGGGACAGATATGGAAGAATATTGTATAGCTGATCCCTGTTGTTCTGATGAAAACACTGACCAATGCAATTTAGGGAAGGGAAGGATTTATTCAGCTCATATTTTTAGATGACAGTCCATCTTCAAGGGAAGTCAGACCAGATATTTAAATAGGAACTTGAAGACAAAACTATTGGGAGATGTGACTTGATAGCTTCTTCAGAGGCTCATGCTTAATGAAGAATAGTTCAGAAATACTTAAGCTCTTTTTATGCATCCCAGGACCACTGGTCCATGACTGCTGGGACCTCCTACCTCAATTAATAATCAAGACAATTGTTCACAGACATATTTGCAGGTTAATTTGATCTAGACAATATCTTGACTGAGACTTCCTTCTCAGGTGACTCTGGACTAAGTTGACTAATACTAACTAGGATAGAGGTGTTTATCCTGAGAATAAATCAAAACTCTTTTAGAAAGTTGTGCTTGCAGTCCACTGTATAACATAGCAGTCCATCCAACGATGTAGGCCAGAGCTGACTCACAAGTGTGAGACAAGCAGAAAAATGCAAACAAAATAAGCTTTCCACATCACAAGTAGATAAACACTAGAACATGAGAGAGCATAGGCAAGTCCATTCTTTGGTAGGTTTATTAACAGCCTGGAACGTGTTGTGTCTATATAGGAAGACTATGGTGAAACACCAAGTGAGGCTTAACTGGACCATGGTTGGACCATAGCTCTTTGGAGACAGTGCAGAAATCAGAGTGCTGGGTGACTGTTGGCTAACAGAGCAGAACAAAAACGTGGGATGTGTTCCTTTTTGATGAGGAAAGAAGGTCCACTGTCACTGCTTCTACTTGTCAGTTTACTGGGAGATCCAGGACGTGCAAACATTCAAGAACCCATTGGCATGAAGGGGTAAGAAGTTAATTTCTCTCTATTCACAAATGATACCATCATCCCTGTAGAAAACCCTATGAACTTGTCCTGAAAATGTTAGAATAAACACAAATTTCATAGTATCACCAGATCCAAAAATCAATAATAAAGAATTAATTATACTTTTTACAAGTTAGCAATGGATAATCATAAATTTAAATTAATTAGTCCAGGTGTGCATAGTGATACACACTTATAGCACTAACTCACTGAGACAAGAGAACCATTAGTTGAAAGCCAGTCTGAACTACGTAGTTAATTCTAACCAGCTTGGGCTATCTAACATGATCCTATTTCAAAAGAATACAAATAAGTTAATGAAAATAAGCATTACTAATTATACAAGCATCAACAATACAAAATACTCAAGGATAAGTCTCCCAAATAAAAAAAAAGATGTGCATGACTTAAAAACTGGAAATTGTAAAACTTCACAGAAGACTTAAATAAATAGAGTATGTTCATGAACCATAAAATTCAGTATCATTAAGATGGCAATTCTACCCAAACTGATCAAGATATTGAATCCAACTCCAATATAAATCTCAGCAGGTTTTCTCTTGAAATTGACAGATTCCAAAATTCATGTGAAAATAAACAAAACCAAACTCCTTGGTGAGAGCAGAATACATTCCGAGCTCTTTTCTAACCCCAAGGCTTATTCTAAAGCTAAAGCAATCAAGACAGGGTATTCACCTAAATAGAGGTAATTGTACCCATGAAACAGGGAAGTGATTTCAGAAATAACTCTTAAACAGTATGGGCACCTGAATTTTGACAGTTTCAAGAATAAGAACAGATTTTCACCTAATGGTAATTAAAATAATTGGTTAGCCATGAAGAAAAAAGGAAAAGAAGCTTTGATCTTTCTTTGTCACACATGAGAGTTCGCAGACAGATTATAACAGGAAACCAGGAAACATTTGGGGTTACATTTATTAACTAGGGTTTGTTAAGGTTGATGCATATATACATGCTTTAAAATAAATTATGCACTTAAAATATTTATACCTTGTTTCGTGTCAACAATGCTTTAAGGAAGTTATTTTAAAAGCTAACGTTTTCATGTGTGTCTATCATCTAAGAGCCTTTCTATAAATGCATGCACATAGACAAGTACACATTGGATATATTTGACAGACACTTGCACCTGTAATGCGAGGTCACTACCAACTACATGTGCTGGCTCCCATCGTGCATGCACACCAGCTCTTTATGAAAGATGAACTGTTTCCACATGTGGAGACAGTATGCCTAAGGATTAAGCACTGCTTGTTGGTAATAAAATGAGATTGTATTGGAATTGGCCCAATTTCTATGGTACTTGGCTTATCTAGTTGGACAGAATGTCTGGCCACCAAAAAATCTGACAATTGCCACAGATGACCATATAACAACACAATGAACCGATGCCTTGTACCAAGGCTCAGAATTCTAACACAATGGCTTGATCTACTCTAGGAGAACATAGGAAGTGGGGGAAATATCAAACTTTATGAATAAACAAAGAAACAAAAAATTAGGTGTTCTTGAATGCAGAGCTTTGGATTATATGTAAAGAAATCAAAGCCAAGAGAGATCACATAACTTGTTCAAGTCTTCATAATAGATGCAGACTCCATGAGTGTTGGGCTTGAACTCCTTTGCACCAGCATCAAAGAGAAATATTCTTTGAGTATTTCTCTCCCAAGTACACATTAATCATTTCCTTAGATAAAAGCATTCAATTGGTTTCTTCTTACATTCTGCATCATTTAAGTACATTTTTGTTTAACCATAATGAAAAATATTCCTGCAATTTTTTTCTTTTGTTAAATGCATCTGTAGCCCCTAGATTTGACCCTTTTGAAAATTAGCTATTTAATTTATACACAATCGGGACAATGTCCCCTGATTTTGTGCCTATCTTCTTATAACTCATTTTTCATTATCTGTGGTAAAGACAATAGCCTTTCTCCTTCATCTAGAATAATTGTTTAAAACCCTCCTTTGAAACAACAGCACCAGGCTAAGAGTACTTTCTGTAACAATAGACTTTTTAAAGACAAGAAAAACATTATGCAAAATCTCTTAAGCACCTCTAAATTATATTGCTACAATCCAGAAAGAATTAAATTAGTTTAATTTCATATTTAAATATTCAATTATTTCTTTTCTGATTACAAAAGCATTTTTATGCTCACTCAAGATACTATAGAAAATAGAAGCAAGCTTTAAAAGCATTTAAATCACTCATGAAGTCACAAAAACAAATGGCACTACGATGAATACTTGATAGTTTTCATAAGTAGATATACCTATAGCTAAATTAACCAACTATAGAGAAAACAAAGAATTTAATTATTCTATAATAATTTACTATAATTCATTTTGAATCCTTTTTAATTAAAAAAATATATACTTTTTTCAATCACTAAAATACTTTGCAGTCTGATTACTAAAAGATCCAAATTATTCAACCATATTTATGTTTTATAATTATGTGAACTTTTCCTGGGTACACAAATAAACATTTATTTATCCCATATATGGCATTAACAACAGAACAAAGAACTGCTCTTATGCGTGCCCAGCTTAGTAAACCAATAAATTTAACTAGGGCTACTCACAGCAGCAGCTACATAATTGAAGACAAGGTCTCTCTCTCTCTCTCTCTCTCTCTCTCTCTCTCTCTCTCTCTCTCT
>JADRCH010000156.1:4584206-4626812 GCA_019843965.1 Rhynchomys soricoides | reverse complement strand
TCTCTCTCTCTCTCTCTCTCTCTCTCTCTCTCTCTCTCTCTCTCTCTGCCAATGCAGAGGATAGCATTCTCCAAAACTGTTTTGGTGACTTTTCTTTACTCACAGGGCAGGCCCTATTCATCAAAGATGGTCACCACACTATATAAAACAGAAGACAATGACCACCTTGTGATTCTACCCATGGTCACTCCATATTCATATGTAACAGCTTTAGCTGCATGTCCTTTCACCCAGAGCCAGAATGACACACTAGCAACACCAGTATGGATTCCACACCACATAGGAAAGGCTGGTTATATTGGTATTTCCTCCGTGGATGCAACACACACAGGCAGTTTAGCTTCGGTTGCATGGTTTACTACCCACAGCAGCACTCCTCCCAAGCTTAGCTTTGATTCCATCTTGCACCATGTTCAGGGACCCAGCACTGGGTAAGCATCTCTCCAGAGAAACAAACTATTCACCTCAGATATGATATAATATCAACAACAGGTCAAAGAAACCATTGTTGAACCAATGAGTTTAATCCAGGTTACTTATAGGAGCATGGATGAGGGGTATTTCCAGGCCAGGAGGGAACTTAAGAGCACCTGTACCACTGAAGAAAACAGCTCTTTTCCCCAGCAGTTGTTAATTGATTGTATATCCTCAAGGAGGGTCAGAACTCATAAGACCCTCCTACATGCATGAGAAAAAAGTAGGCCCAATTCTTGAGTGGATCTCCATGTTACTGCTGAGAGTTCAAGAAGACTAAGATTATGTCATGCCTAATGCTCTGTTTTCCTCGACATTTATCCTTTTTGCATGGTCGGGCATATACATACACACTTATTATAAACAGATTGAGGACAATTACATACATTTCAACTTTGTTAGCATTTATAATACAAGATAACTGCCTAGTATGGCAAAATTAAGTTGAAGAGCTTAAAACTTACCAAGAATAGTGAAGTAAATCCAAATTTAAAAAAAGTTCTTTTTTAAAAAAAATCTGTGACAATTACTCGTGGAAAGTAAGAACTGAATGCATAGCAATTGCCTTTGTCAAGAAGAGCAGCAATCTAATTTTAAACTTTTGGCTTTGTTTCCCTGTATAGTAATCACAGAATGAATGCTTGCATTCACATTCTCCGTATTTGGAAATTCCTGGATTTGAAACTGAAAGACTGCCCCAGCCTCCTAAAAGACTAGTTCTTAGAAAATCTATTGAAGATGAATTTTAAGAGATATGAGCACGGTGTCAGGGTGGTGATAAAAGGAAACTCGAACTACTTTCTGACAGCCTATAAGATTCAGCCATGAAAGGGATGGGAGAAAGGCAGAGGTCTCGCTAGTCAAAGAAACAATCACAGGAGCGTTAGCTTCTGAGGAAAGCATGTAAATGTCACATGAAGTTTCCTTACCCTTTGTGTCTAGGCAGCAAGCCCTGGTACTAGCTAATCAGAGTTCAGAGTGTGCACCCTGTGCACTACGTGTAATCAGTTGGGAAAAATCAAGAGAACAAATGACAAAATCATCCTTGCCCAAAAGACAGAAGCTGGTGTTTAAGTGAGGAGTATATTAACATCTCAGGTGAGTCTAAATGCTATGTATGAGGAGTTTGGTTCTAAATGCTATGTATGAGGTTTCTTAGGAAGAAAAAAATCATCATTGTATAAACGTGAAACCACTCACAAGTGCCACCTTATATCAGGAACCTGCTTTACATGATATCAGGTACTTTGCAGCATTCAAATATGGCTATCTCAAACTGAATAACAAGCTCCCTTCCTCAGGTCCCTCAACAGAAATATAATGCAAATTTCCTCTTGTGTGATCAAGACCGAGTAAAAAAAATGATGCCAGATGCACTTTTCTACAGAGTGGCACTTGACTACCCACTTATGGGCAAAGCTCTCTCTCTCTCTCTCTCTCTCTCTCTCTCTCTCTCTCTCTCTCAGGGGTTGGTCTGGTGCTGCTTATATTCAAATGTTAAATTCTGTACCCCAAGATTTGGTTACCTTTGTTATTGGTCAATATCAGCTAATGCCTGTGATTGGGCAGTTGATAGCAGTAGGCAGGTTTTCAATTACCTGGCTGGGGGTTATAGGTAGAGAGGAAATTGAGAGAAGGAAGGAGTAGAGGAGGATGCTACTATAGGGGTAGATGGTCCGTGAGCACATGGCCAAAGAAAAAAGGAAAAAAAAAAAACAGCAAGTAACAAGGGGTATATGGCTGTGGTGTAGATTAGAATAGCTACAAAACCTGCCTGATGTAAACTTACAGCTTGTAAGTAAAATACCTGGATTGTGTGTCTCTTATATGGGCAGTCTCTCTCTCTCTTTCTCCCTCCCTCCATCCCTCCCTCTCAACTTAAGACAAAGAAAGAAAGATATATGGGCTATCTAGAATTTATAATTACATTTACACACATTTTTTAACATAAGAGGAAGAAAGAGAGGAAGGAGAGAGAGAGAGAGAGAGAGAGAGAGAGAGAGAGAGAGAGAGAGAGAAAGGAGAAGAGAAGAGAAAAGAAAAGAGAAGAAAAGAAAAGTGAGGGTTGGGTAGATACCTCCATGGGTGGATTCCTGGGAGTTACACAGGATGTGGTGGTGTGTATCAATAATTCCAGAGTTCCTTCAGTGAGACTGAAAAAGAAGACTGAAGAATCTTCAGAACTCATGGCCCAGCTAGCCTGGTATTTGCAGTGACAAGGGATCCTGATTCAAACAATGGGGGATACACAATGGCATCACCCTGACTTCCATATATGTTCCCTCATTTGTACACACACACACACACAAATACACACACACACACACAAATTTTCTTTAACTATATGTCTTCAAACAGAAAGGAAATTAAACAGATTCAGAAGTCGAGTTTAACGTGGTCTTTTCTATGTTTAAATCTAAGTCTGAAGATTATATCTATATAGATGAACTTCAGTGAGGATCAGAAGATATAAAAATGTTTTCTCTCTCAGATTTTCTGACCTCTCTCTAGTTTCCTACCTCGTTGATCAGTTATTATTAAGCACATCTTATGTTGCATAATAAGACAGTTCAATAACCAAATGTTATGATGGGAAAAAGCCTATCCTTTAAAAAGACACAGAATGAAGTTCAGGAGGTGAATTGTTTCGGGGGAAGGGGGCAGAAATATATATATATAAATCTACTGAAAGGGAATGAGTGAAAAACCTTCAGGCAGCTGTCTTCCTCACTTATCCCTGCACTGTGTGATGGGCGAATAGAAATAGCCTTATTTGTAAATGTTTTATGAGCTCATCTCCATTGGTTCCTAACAGTTATGGGCGGTCTTGGAAATTTATGCAAACCTCATGGCAGAATAGAGACCTGGACACTATTAAAAGTAAAAGTGCTTTTATTTTTGGCCAAAACCCACTTTTTATCCATAATGAATTGGTCAATTTCTTGTCCAACCACAGACTTTTAGATTGTCAGAAACCTCCCCTCAGGAAGAAACACTTCTTTCAACGATGAGATTTTTCTCAAGTCCCTATTATATCTGTCTTCGTGTCTCTCTGCCCATCTGAACCTCCATACCTGGCTCTTCCATAATTACATCAAGAGACTGCAATCAGTTGAAGGCTGCCATTCTCATCGCATTCCTGAAGTGGTCTTTGTGGAAGAATGCAGGTCTTTTTAAGAGAAACAATTGCTGCACCGGAAGAGGCCTAGAGGAGTTTATGGGCTGGGGGAAAATGGTAGATTTAAAACTATCTGTCAACAACCAGCATTGTTACTATTAGGATACAATTTTTATGGTTGTTTTTTTTTTTTTAATAATGCAAAAGCAGGTTAGCTACTACATGCAATTCTCACCCCTTTCAAGCCTTATCATACTCCCAGCATTCAATAGCCATCCTTAATACCATTACCTCTGGGACAACATTTAAGCGGGTCCCTGCAATCTAACGGCAAGAGACCCGGGAAAAAGCTATGGTTTAAAAGCCTGGTTAAAGATTAACACAAACAGTAATAAGAAGGTTCTTAGGAAAAAATCAGGACAGCTGCAGCTGAAGCCTAGCTACCTGCTGAGGGTTGCTAAGCAACTTGGGCCTACCACTGCCCCAAGGGTGTCTTACTTTACAATTAGGATTTTTGAAGGGGAAGAAGGGGGAGGGGTGGGGATTCCTAGTGAAACTAATGTAGGTTCATATATATTTATACATGTTGTTATGTTATTTCTTTTTAATAGGGTGTCACTCTGTGTCCTTTCAAAAACACAACACACACTATACATGGATTTTTTTTTCTGTACATAGCTGACAAAAATCTAGCAATAACATGGAGTTTTAAAAGTGACATTTTGACTCTAAGGGAGGAATTATTTGCAATTTGTTTTGAACAGAAGCTTAGTTCATGTCAGTGGTGAACCTCCAGACAATCATTAGTTTAAACTGCCTGCTATGTGTTTAAAAATTTCAGTCAATTTAGAGCTGATCTGAATTGCAAATGTGATGCTAATGAGCCATTAGGGAACTGCACGTCTCCTTTTTTGCACTTACAACTCTCTGCTTTAAGGAGTTCCAACTATACTGAAATATGAAAATATCGTTTTAATCATGCACACTGTTGACAAATGCAGAAATGCTGGAGATTCAGAAATGGGGAAGTGGTATTCCATGGCTGAACACGGGGCCACGGCAGGGATGCAGAATCAAGGGTAACCTTTGCTGCAAGGCAGATACAGTAAGTAGTAAGATTTCCCCAAAACAGATACCAGGTCTGTTTGTCATGTGCTGTAATTCTTCAGGCTCAACATCTGGATAAAATTTATTTTCTTTGGATTTGAGAATTAGAATTCATTCAAACCCTTCATGAGGTCACTTGGGAAATCAAAAGAATTGCTATTATGGTCAGATTTCAGCTTCCAGTGCAAGTAATGAGCTCTTAAGGGTGCTTATCCATGCAAACTCTTCTGTAAATAACCCATTTTGGTTTTCTATGATACTGTATGCCACTGTAGATTCAAATAGCATCAATGTCAAGAAGTATTTTTCTATACAGAGTTTCAGCTCAGAAGCTCTGATGTTAGCACCAATGCATGTGATGGTATGTGATATGAAATCTCATTCCATCCATGGGTTCCTCCAGCATCAGATGGAAATTTAACTGAACAGTGGAAAATTCAGAAACAAAAAGAGGTGAGCCATGTCAACTCATGCTCTCCTCTGTGTGTGTGTGTGTGTGTGTATGTACATATGCCACTGTGTTCATGCATGGATGGGAAGTGTCTGAGGACATCTTTCAGGCATCAGTTCTCTATATAGTGAGTTCTAAGGATCAAACTCACCTCCTTCAGCTTGTGGGGACCATTACCCTTCACCTTGTTGGATCATGTTTATGATTCTTACATTATAAATAATATCTTAAGACATTTAATTCCAAAGCTGGGCAGAACCAACATAAGAAGGAGCTAACTGATCAACTAATTGCCCATATCCAACGCTTTATCACTATTTTCTGTCTGTTATACGAGTGCTTCTCAACCCGTAGGTCGTGATCCTATTGAGGGTTGAACAAGCCTTTCACAGGAGTCACCTAAGACCACAGGGATTTACATTAGGATTCATAATAGTAGCAAAATTACAGTTATGAAGTAGCAACAAAAATAATTGTATGGTTGAGGGTCCCCGCACCATGGAGAACCGTATTAAAGGCTCGCAGCATTAGGAAAGATGAGAAGCACTGTGTTAGACCAATAGTTCTTTGCTTCAGAATTCAGAACTAAAGCCTGTGCTTGGCTTTGTGCTCTCTTCTGGAGACCCAAGGAATTTGGTTTCTGCCCCTTGCAGGAATCTTTGAGAAATGTGGAGAGTTCTAAGCAATGCATTCATGACATGTTTTCTCCCAATTAAATTAAACATTTGCTGGGATATAGATAAAGTGTAACATCATCAGTGAATATAGCAGAAAATGATAGAATTTGAGACCCAGGGGGAAATTCTTAGTCAAAGATTAACTTTGGGAAGCTTTACTCATCTCTAAGGTCAGAGCCCTAGCCAATCTCAATATTTGTTTATTTCCTTGAGACTGAAAGATAAGGACATGAACTCTGTGATGTCAGTTGTACTGGTGACAAAGACCATCCCAAGTGTCAGTTCTTAGGCTATGTCAGGCCTCCAAACTTAAAAAAAATATAGGGAATATAATTAAAATTATTATTAAGTAATTATTATTATTTTTAAAACAACTGAAACTCACACAAAGCAGTCCTTTTCCACACTTCATCATTGCATGTGGTTTTAAATTATTGCTTCTCAATCTACCCCTATTTGGGATAGAGAGGCTTCAGCTATGTCTGTGCTCATCATGCACACCAGTGAGCACAAGAGAGCAAAGCGAAGGGCTGGTCCTCTGACTTGTGCACTTTTCCTTCCTTTATTCATCCCCTGACTCTCTCAGCAAATATTTGTTGAGCCTCCTCTTCCTGCAGGGAATTGTGCTGGGTACCCTGGGGAGCTCAAGGATGAAGTGAACATCAGATCCTGCAAACCAAGAATTTACTGAGTAATACATAGCTTTTGCATGACAGTCACAGAAAGACATAGGAAGCAGCTGTGCATGGACCACTTGATGGACAGCATTGGGAACTGTGAGGATTCAATGCCTCGTTGCTCCTTAAATTTGAGATATTGTGCATCTTGTATAATCTCTCCATTTATTTGTTTCCACAACTAAAAAATAAGATCTACTTAAAAGACTTAATACATTTCCCTGGTCAGCATCTTATCTTCTTCATAAAGCTGTTTTCAATTTTCTCAACCCTCCTACTTCCTACAGTCCCCTCCCTCAAAGAAGATTACCTCAGTTCCCATCTGGCACAGAAAATGGACTCCATCAGCTGAAAGCCCACTGATTTCCTGACACTACCCTCCAGTGGTTATAGACTCCATCCCTCTCTCTCTTCCCACCCACAGAACTGTGTTTCCCTGTGCTCTCTAAGCACAGGGCTTTGGAACCACTCTATCCTTTCTGCCCCTGTCTCTTAGGAATCTTCCCTTCTGTCCTCCAGCCACTGCCCAGCAAGGGTAAGTGATCTACTTTCTACCTAAAGCCCAGGAGCATATCTAGTTGAAGATATCTCTATTGTCTTAGAAAGGGCAAAAACAAACATGTCAAATGCACCTCCCTTCAGTGTCCTGTGCCTTCTCTTGTTTTATACTGCTTGCTAGTCACAGAGATTTGCTTGAAATTCATTGACACTGAGATTTAAAACTCATTCCTGGGGCTGGAGAGATGACTCAGGTGGTTAAGAGCACTTCTGTTCTTATAGAGGATGTAGGTTCAGTTCCCAGAACCCACACAGCAGCTCATAGCCAGCTATAATTTCAGGTCCAGGGGATCCCACCCACTGGCTTCCACGGTCACCAGGCATCAATAGGATGCATGTACATATATACAGGCAAAACATTCATATACATAAAATAAAATAAATAATCTTCAGAAGTAAACAAAAAATTTAGTTTCTTAATGGCAATCCCACACCTCCAAGAGTAGTGCCAAACCCAGAGAACACATGGCACTGGGCAGCAAGCCCTGGGACTCTGAACCACAGAAGGCTTTAGTCTCCTTACTACAGCCTGCAGGCATTAGTCAGATTTGCATGGCAGTGGCAAAAAAATACCAGTGAGAATAAGTTAAAGAAATGAGTTATTTGTTTTGCCTCACAATTTCGGGGATTTCCATCCATCAGGAGAGAAGGTGGTGGCAGAGCAGAGTAGTCTTGAAGCACTGTGTTACCTGGCTTTCTTCTTTTCCACCTTTTCATTCCATACAGGATAGTTCAGGCATCATTCAGAGTGGGCCTTTCCTATTCTCTCTGAAAACATATTAAGAAACAAATTGAGAGGTGTGCTTTACTAATCTTCTACACTTCTCAGGTCAATCCATTTGACAGTCATGATCAACCATTATACTGTACTTAGTAGGCAGATATATTACATACCTATATCACATATACTGTATATACATATATACAATGCATAATAGATTCCCTTGGGTACTAACACGTATGTGTGTATCCAGCTACAAAAAGAGAAGTAAGCATATAAAAAAGAGAAGGACATATATAATACATATATGTGTGTGTGTGTGTGTGTGTGTGTGTGTAATAAACACTGTCCATTCAGTCCCTTCAACACTTTCCAACAAGCATCATTATGCTATAATGCAAATAGAGAAATATGCTTTGCAGAAAGCTTGGCAGATAGTAAATTCTGGAGGCTGGGCTGGAACTCAAGTTTCTGCAATGTGTACAAACCAGCCATATTATATTGTCTGAACATCTAAATACACCCACTTCTCAACATCTGAAGTGTAATGCCTATGTTCTAACCATCTTTAATAGAATCTGACATTAAATTTAAGTAGAACTTGAAGAAAATGAAACAACACATAAAATACAAATAAACTAAACAACAACTAAAGTCACAAGTACTTCCTGACTTATATGCATAATGATAAACTCTGGCCAGAAGACTTCTGTTTCCACTTTGTTCCCATAAAGCCTGGCTTGTACCTTTTGAGACTAGTATCTCAGCCTCCTTGTGGACGTGGCCAAGGTCAAAGTAAATCAAGGAGAGGTCATCCGGTGCTTCCAGTTCCACAACATCCAAGGACCCCCACACCTACCTAAATCTGCATTCATCCAGGAGGGTCATGGTAATGAATGTCACTAATGAATGCCATAACAGTTCTGCAGTCAGTAGCTTCCTGTCTATTAAAAATCCCAGCTTTTAAATGTTGAGTCTGAGAGGGCTTGGGAGATGGCTCCAGCAGGTGCTTTGAGAGCATGAGGACCTGAGTTTAATTCCCAGTACCCACTTAGAAAATATTAGATTTGAGTGAATGATATCTAGTTGTAATCCTTGATGTGGCCAGGGGAGGAGGCAAAGACAGGAGGTTTCCTTGAGACAGAAAGAGAGAGAACTGACAAGCTTCATATTCAATGAGATGCCTTGTCTCAAATCCAAGGTAGAGAAGGATTGAGAAAGATACTAGACATTGACCTCCGGTGTCACATGTACCACATGCCTACATTCAGACACATGAACACACGCGCACACACACACACACACACACACACACACGCACACGCACACGCACACGCACACGCATGTACTATCTATTCTTAGTTCCTAAGGTCAATTTTGTCCAAGGTAGCACGAAGGTTGTTCTTCTTTGACTTAGTTTCCTTTCATAGTTTAAGAAGTCCCAGGTTCCCCAGCAATGAGCCTCTTGGAGATTTGTTTCATATCCCTGCCCAATTAGTACAGGTTCAGGGGTGCTTCTCAAGAACAAGGGCAGAGACCATCAATCTCCGGAAAGAAGTTTGTTGCCTATGGCTGTCTCCAGCTGAATTATATAGCAAACTAAAAAACAAACAAACAAACAAAACAGACAAACCTGCGCAGCCTGTCCTGAGCCTCTCAGCTCCTCATTGTGGAACCAGACTCCCTGTGTATTAAAAAGGTAAGTGTTTTTCTAGTATCTACAATTTTTTCAAAAATGATGGTGGAAATTTTAGTTTTGATTAGCTTGTGTTGGTTGCACATTCTAATGAGATCATGTGCATTATTTTAAATATTCATATAATCTGCACCAAGGAAATTCAACCTCCCTTCAGCGTGCCCCTGCAGTGCATATTTGTTATCTAGTTATATTTACTTGTTAAGGAAGGTCCAGCCTAAGTCACTGTAGCAGTATCCTCATTCTATACATTCTTTGCGGTCTTTCAACCTTATTCACTCCACAAATATACATATGGAAAAAGACCTACATCCTGAGCTCTAAAGACTATTTTGTATGATATCCAGAGATTTCTCTTTCCCAACATGGAGACATTTAGAATAATCACAATGGCTCACAAAGACAGTCAGGCACATAAACAAGGCCAAGAGGCATTAACAGTGTATTTACCTACCTCCTATCCTCCTACAATTAAAAAAAAAAAAAAAAAAAAAAAAAAAAAACAGAAAATAGCAAGCCTTCATGAAGAGGTCAAGAATCTTGAAGATTTGTTCTCTGTTGGTAGGAATGTGAAATGGCACAAGCGTGGAAACAGTCTGATGTGACTCCCATAGTATTCAACCATTAAGACATCAAAAAGAATCTTGAGCAGGTCTTAGAGTGATCTGTCTTCCTATGGCCAGAGCATCATTCCCAACAGTCAGGAGGTGGAATCAGACTAAGTGACCACAAACAGATGAATGCAAAAGCAAATGAGCAACAAATACTGGAACATACTCACATGGGTGAATTTTGAAGACACTATGAGGTGTGAAATAAAGAAAAAGGACAAATGCTACATAATTCCATTTATATAAGGTAACTCTCATAGTGAAGTTCAGAATGACAAAAAATAAAATGATGACTTACAGGAGCTGATAAACGCACCCAGAGTCTCCCATTTGCCAAATGAAGAGACCTGCAGATGGTTGAAGGTGCTACAGTATGAATGTGCTTGATGTCACTGAGCTGTGTGTGTAGAAAAGTGAAAGAGGAGCAGGGGGGAGGATGGAGGGGTGGGGAGAGGGTAACGGTTCTTAGCAAGTACCCATTTTTACTTCAGAAAAACTTAGGAGATTCCTATCACAGTCACCGATACTGTCACAATTTTACAGATATGTAAATAGAAGCTAATGTGGAGTGAGTAAAGTATTTGCTCACAGCTACACAAACAGGAAGTGGCCCTGGCTGCACATTCAAAATGTCTAGTGCAGGACTTCATAATGTTTCAAACTATATTCTGTCACTTCATAAGCTGGACTGTTTGCTGTGACTCAATGTCAACTTGCTATACCAAGCAAACTAAGACCTTTACTTATTTAAATCTTTTGTGGTTGGCCTATATTTCTGGGATTGTAAGATGGACATTTAGAATTGTCATTTTCTGTCTCTCAAAGCCATAGATTTATGTACCACAGTGATTTATATTTACAATGATTTTCTCATGAATGTTCATAGTTTAATTTACTGAATTAAAATAATGTGAGGTTTGCCTTAGATTCTTGGCATCTTTACTATAGCATTCCCACATTGTAACATCCTGATTCTCATTTAAAGTAAAGTAGTTAAGTCAAACAACTAATAGAACTGAAAGTTTTTTCTTAATGTATTCAAGACCAAGACTATCCTATGACGTCATTACCACTCTCTGTTGCCCAACCTTTAATATGCTCACTAGTCACTCAGCTTCCCAATCCTGAGTGTGGCCTTGACTCAAACACCCTTCTAGATACTCCCAATGCCAAGTCATCTTTTATGCAATATATGTGTTTTGAAAATCTCTTTTCAAAGAAAATATTGTTGTCAGTTATCTTACCAGCAAGAGCTAGAAGGTGGGACTAATGAACTCTGACTTTTGACATCTTCTAATCTGTGATTCTCTTACACAACAGTGTTAAGACTAGAAGCCGTTTAATAAAGGTGGAGAAGGAAAGAGAGGAGCGTAATTCAGAGGCAGTGAACTTCCTTAGAACCTTGATGTCTTACTAGAGCCTAATAGGTCTTGCTTTAGAAGTTCAGCTCTTAGTTTTCACATAACATACTCTTGACAGTATTTATTATTAGTGATCTATGAGGGATGAGGGGAAAGTCATGTGAATGGAATCCAGAAGCCAAACAACAGTCTCTTAGAAGCAACTGAATCCCATCCAACTGCAACATAATTTGGGGAATGAGCTAAAAAGCAGTGCTGCAGAAAATACCAAGCATGAACTAGTGATTTAATCTCTAAAATGTGCCACTGGAAATTAGATGAAGAGACAGGGAGAATGGCCAAGGTGTTAAGAAGTGTTCATGATCAATCTCAAAAGAGCCAGCTGTATGTGTAACCCTGAACTTTCAATCAGCTGGGTCTGGAGGCTTGGAGGCAGATATATTTCCTCATCTCCTGTTTCTTGGCTCTTTGGTGCTGGCAAACTCAGTCAGATTTGTGAAGGGTCAAATGTATTGAACCCCTGCCAGACTTTCCAGGGTGGGTAAAAGTCAATAATTTTCATCTTAATCCCAAGGCTATAGTGTGTTCAAATTGGGAAATCTACTCCATATGTCTGTGATATTAGTTCATAGAAGTCCTAAAATGTTTCTTCAGGAGTTTTCCAAGCCTCCTCGGCTCCGTAGATTTGTTCTGTTTGAACCACTACGATTACATCTTTGACAATTATTAGTTAAACTAGTGGGCTTTGTGACAATCTAGTCTTTCTAAGCACTTTTACATCCTCAATCTCCTTTATGTCTCACAATCAGCCAGTAAGTCCGATGGCACTGTCCCCTGTGCAGACACAAAGGCCTAGATAGATAAAGGCCTTCAAGTGGGCCCAGGTCTCTATGCCCACAGCTGAGGACTAGACAGAGACTACCCAACTCCAAAATTCACACTCTTTTCATTACCCAGATTTTTTTTTGGTGTGAGAAATGATAGGTATTCTGTCCAAAATGTGGACTGTGTCCGTGTTTGAAAGGACATAAAGCCCTGCAATGTGCAGCCTAGCCCATCTCCTAGGTGACCTTCTAGAGATGGTAATATCACTAGTGTTCCTAACCTATACAGCAAAATCTCTTTATGTTGATTTTTTTAAAACTATAAATTAAATCACTCTGGGTGAAAGAAAATGCAAGCAGTTTGAATTCGAAACCATAATTGGTTTTTTTCTTTCTGTGTGTAGATTATGAGCACTTATCTGGACAGGGATACATACTTGTGCACACATCTGCAGAGAACGTGGGTGTCTGGCCCCATCACTCTTTCACTTATTTACTTGAGACAGAATCTGTCACAAAACATGAAACTTAACTTGTCATTTTCCCATGAGAATTACTGACTAGTGACATCAGACTGGGGTAACAAGTACATGTGGTCATGCTCATCTGTTTTCTACATAGGTACTGGTAATTTGAATGTGGGCCCTCATACCGAATGCTATTAGAGACTAAATCATTTCCCAGACATAATTTTAAAACAACATTTTAAAAGTTACTTTGACTCCTTTTTCTTTACATTAAATTATTCTTTCAGGTATTGTAAATATTTCCAAAGTTTCTAGAATATAAATTGTAAACCATTTTCCCCATAACTGAGATTTGCTCACTTTGCAAACACTTGAGTTATTTTTTTTTTTTAAAAAAAAAAAGCCAACATGGAGAGATGATGCCACTTGGTCAAGAAGGCAAGAGAGATTTACAGGGCCAAGCTGACTTGCTATGACTCACCGGCTCCTGTCTTTGTTTGCATGAAGTTCTGTGTTATCTGTTATCTGAAGAAAACAGATATCTGACTCACTCTGGGAATATGCTAGCAGAACCTCTATCAAGCACAATAGAATACCACCAGCCATTCTCAAGGGCAAGAAATAAAAACATGAAAGCTAAAAGGTTAGAAGCAGCAGAAAACAGTTTTAAGAATCTAATCTGAGCCTGGTCCTATGGCCAGTATTTCAAAGAAGGCCTAAGGTATTTCTTCTGGGGTTACCCAAACCTCCTTGGCTTTTTAGGTTTGGCACGTTGAACCATTGCAATTATGTATTTGAAGCTTATTGTTGAACTAAATGTGACTTTTGTGACAATGTCACCTAAGTAGTAAACTGAAGGTTTAGGAAGAACTAAGCGCTAACTCTAACTCACCCTCATTTCATTAAACAGTGGACCTACATTTAAAAATGCTTATGAAAATACTCACTTAACTGTATTTCCATGTCCTAAAGCTATCAGGAAGGCATTCTCATAGAGTGATTCTCACAACCATAGAACTTGCCCAGTAAACATATTTTTAATGATGATGACCAAAGCAAACTCACATGGCCATTTAAACAGGTAAGGTGATCATTGTATTTCTTTCCTTTCCAAACAAGGTTTCCATTCATTTAAGAAATATAACATGCCAGGATGCATGCTGGCAGGAGATAAGGCTTGCCTCAGAGCCAATGCTGGGGAGGGGGTGAAGGCACAGGCTCAGGATGTGAGTAGAAAGACTGAGATGCAAAATGCATTTTATCTCAAAGAAGCATATGCCTTTAGGTCTTTTCATTGAAAGCATTAAAACCCAAGGGGCTGCGGGAGTACTACAGAGTCTTTCCTTATTTTCTTCATCAACATGAAATGATTTATCTTCCTCACATTTCTGTTTCAAATCATAACTAGAAAATGTTAATCAAATACCATACAAACAATCCCAAGTAACAACCCTAAGTTAGTTAGTGAAGTGTTATCTGTTGAATTGCTAGGAGGCCATTAATATTGAAATGAGCAGTATGCCCCAGCTCATTTGAATCTATTATCTTTTAAGTTAAATATACTGACATACAAATTTTGCATTTTTCTTTGTGTAAGGAAGACACATCAATTGAAAACACTGACAAGAAGAACATAGGCAACCTTAGGACCTTCATGAGAAATCAGTTGTCATTTTTCCCTCCTTGGTAACCCTCAGTTGTACCATCTTTGTCTTTCCTTTTCACAAAGACACCACTGGCCTAGGAATGTCAAAACCTACCCCAAGATCATTATGGCATCCCTTGTGCAAGTCAGCTCCTGACAAGGATCTACATTCTGACTCCTATACCAGGCTTACTACATCTTTCTGTATCTGAGAATAAATTAGCTCAAACCTGCCTTACTCCAGTGTGCAGAACCAAACGACAGGGAGACGTCACTCTTCCCATCTACTCTATGCTTAGGGATATTTGATTGATGCTCTTGTCTCACTAGTCTCGAACTGCCACACAGCCTTGGCTGTCTGTCAGTTATTTCTTCTGTTGAACTGGCATTTGGTCACCCACTCACTGTGATGTACCACAGATGGCTGGGGTTGTCCCTACTCCTGTCTAGAAGAATTACACTGCAATAAACTTTACTATAATGCCTGTCAACCAGCAGTCCTCCTGGCTATCACTTGGCAATTTCTACCATGTGATTTAATGAGGATGTTTCCTAAGTGGTTCTGAAATAACTTCCTGAAAGACTTAAGAATGATGTCTCTGCCATGTAGCATCTGAGATAGCCATTCCGGCAGCACTCTCAGAATTCACATTTGGGCTGTGATTTCACTTGCATGTTATAGCCACCAGTATCTCATAGAACATGCTGTAGTCCTTTATGTAATTTCTTTTTATTCTTCCAAATAATCTTCCAATATCAATATCGTGGTATCAAATTAGAATAAGAAAAAAAGCCAAGTACAAAGGGCTCGAGAGATGGATCAGCAGTTAGTAGCTCTTTTAGAGGACCCTGGTACAGTTCCTAGAACCCATGTTGGGTGGCTCAAAACCATCTACAACTCCAATATCCTCTTCTGGCCTCTGCACACACAAGACATACAGATGTTGGACATATACACATGCAGGCACTTATACAAGTAAAAATAAGCTTAAAATGTACAGAAATAAATCAATTCATATGCAAACTAGACAAAAAAGAACTAAGTGTGCAAAGACAGTCATGAGAAAACAGTGCTGAAAACCAATAGTGTTGTCCAACTAATTTATACAAGCATTCCTCAACATTCCAGCATAGGCAATGTGAAGCAGTCGCCCAGAGGATCCTGTTACAGGCACATTATCTCCAGATAGTTCATGCTCACCTTACAAAAGATAAGGCTATCATTTGAAATGTCCCCGTGGTTTAATAAAGAACTACTGTGAAGTTAATTCTGAATCTCTAACCAAAGAGGTAGACAAATAATAATCTTGATTAGCTCAGTATTGCAAGCAGACAATGCCCCTCCCACTTGCAGATAGGCTAAGAATTCCCACTGCTGGCAAAGCATAGTAGATCAGCCTGTTAATCCCAGTGCTGGGGAAGAATGAGGCAAGAGTCCAGCTGGGAAGGCTAAGGCAAAAGCCCAGCCTGGGCTACACAGTGATCTCTGGCCTACTTAGAGCTATTGATTGAGATCCTATTTCCAAACAAGCAAGAAACAATGAATTCCAGTTGGTAAATAGGAAAACGGACTAGATATCCATGAAGACTTCGATTAAGATCTGGTCTTAACTTAAGGATTCCTCTGGTCAGTTTTTATGTGAGTGCTATTCTTTTATAGGCCATTGCTTGAGTTATACTGAATCCACTCAGCTTCCAGAATTAGACATAAAGTTCAAGCACTCTCAAAGAAGGAACAGGTCTCAAGCTCATGTAGAAAAGAAAGAAATTCTAAAAAACTTCTCCTCCAATTAATTCAGAGACTGAAAACGGAATGCTATTCATTGTTTTCAGGGTATCACAGGACGCAAGTGCTACAGAAAGATCAGTCCTATAATTTCCTCTCTCAGCAAAGTATGGCATTAGGGTTCAGTTAAATAACAAATTATTCTAGGTATATCACTTAAAATAAATTAGTAAAAGGGTTGGTTTTATTTTGATGGAAATTTTGAAAAGTCCATGGGAAGAAATAAGTCCCACAAAAATAGCAATAACCTTCTGGATGCCACCAGAATCTAAAAAGCATGACCTTTGAGAAGTGTCAGGGCCCATGGCAAGGCTGCCTGGTGAGATGTGAACCCATCAAAGAAGCACTTACAGCAGGAGTTTGAATCTAGTAGGTAATACAACCCCTGATAGAAATACCCACTGAGATAGGAGGAAAAGAGGGTATACCCCAGTGTGTTCCTTTTTCTGAGGTCAGATTTCCTACTAATGGGTTCAGGTTAATGGAACCAAAGGTTCATGACAGAGATCAGTGCGGGGGAAATATAGGGGATGGAGCCAAGGACCAACAGCAAACCTCAGCATAAAAGGCATCTGTTCCTTCATCTTTATCATGCTATCATTTCCAGACCTCAGCATATCTTTGTCTGTTTTTCCTTCAATTTGATTCTGTCTCTTTGTAGTTTGTGAATTAACGCTACCAAGGAGAATTTAGGTTTATTTGTCTGACTCAACCTACAGCAGTGCTATTATTAACATCACTATTATTGTTAGCAACTCAAGTAATTACTTTTCATATACAAGTCATTGGTGTTGCCTTGATTCCCCTTTGTGAGGACTGTATCCCATCTCCCAAGTATAGCTGATGCCAGCTGGCAATAGTTATTTCTATAACCTTGGCCAGAGGAATGCCACTTCAGCAGACAGAAATAAGTTCTTCTTATTTGGGGTCTTATGCCTTCCACTACTTAAGGCCAGTTATAGTCCATAGCTGACCCTTACAAATGGTAAAAATAGCCCAGCCCCCTCTCTACATAGAGCAAATCCTTATTTGTTCTGTTCTGTAAGATACTGTGGGGAGAACAATAAGAAGCGAGATGCTTTCTGAAGCCATGTCTTTGCTGTTTTCTTTCCTTTCCATGTTTCCCCCACATCCTCTCAGAATTCTTCAGTAATCACTCCCTAGATAAAACAATTGTAGAGGAATTCTAAAAAACTGCCTAAGGATTTCTCTCAGCAGATATTAGGATTTAGGGTTCAATTGTCATTCATTTCCTGTTGGAGCAGTTGGGACAGCTAAAATCAAACTGGCTACAGGAGCAAAGACTAGTAATTTCAGCTTTAAAGACATGGAGACCATGAGCATGGTTAAAAAATAAAAGCACAGAAGCTGCAAAGTAGCAATGTGTCCATCAATCTTAGCAGCTGATATAAGTCACAGTTAGTTGAGAGCATCGATCGGTACTGAACCTGAAGACTGCCAAAAGGAAAGGATCGAGTGTGTCATCTGGAAACTACATGTGCACCCAGAGAGAATGTGAAGCATATTGTCATTGAACACTGTCATATGCTTTGTTGATAGATTGTGCCATCCCAGTGACAGCGTATCTAGCAGAAAAGGTCTCTAAGGAAGGCAAAGGACAGGTCTTTATCTCTTCCTCTCTCCTGAGACCATAGGAGCAAGTTTCAATTAAAGACAATGGAAGAATGAGAGCATCTCACAGCAGTAGGAACAAGGAATTTCTATCTTAATTCGCATTATGTTTCGTATTATCTCACACACAAGAAGGGAAATGATTCGAAAAGAGAGCCATAACCACCTCATAGGCATCTGCCTTGCCCTTCCTTTCATGGCCTTTTCATTCTGCACATCGAAAGCAGCCTAAGAAAGGATTTTGTAAGCAGCAAAGCAATATATAATTATATGCTGAGAAAAGACTACTATTAATAATGTTCATACATATATGCCTCCCACAGGTACACACCAAGGGTTTTAGATATAGTCACCAGAAATCAGTAGCAAGTGGTTCAATGATCTGAACTTAACCTAGCATACCATTCAACACAAAGCCAATTCCTAAGACTCACAGCAGAGGTCAATGTAGAACAGCACTCTGGGCATAAGGGCATGCACTAGGTAGAATGAGGTCACAGACATTTTAGAGACGCTAGGGTGTTGTAGCCAAGGGCAGTGCTGTCAAGTGGCTTTTGCTACATGATACTGATATTCTACATTCATGGATAGTAAATTTAAAAACACATAAAAATCATTGGACAACTGATAAATAGCATAGGTTTCTGGGCCACAACCTAGTTTTTCTAATTAAGGTGTTCAAAGATGGAGTCCAATAATTTTGACATTTTTTGTAAATATAAGGCAATACTAATAGTGGCAGTCATGGGATGTCCCTATGAAAACATCCCTTCCTGGGAAAACTTAATGACGAAATATACAGCTTACTGATAGCCAGTGAAAACAAAAAAGTGCAAAAGCTCTGTGATTTCTCAAAAAGACTCCACCTCCTGGTACAGAGTGGGGAGAGAGGGTGTGTGGGAACTAGTCCAGAATGGCCAAATCCCAGAGAAGCCTAATCCCCCAATCCAGGAAGACTTGTAAATTCCAGGACCCGTTGGGACAATTGGAGTTTTCCATTTGAGAAGAGCTAACTGAAACAAAGGTCCATCAAAATCTTGAAACTTAGAATGCCACTCCTTTTGAAGTTTATATAAAAGGCCCAAACTCCTTACTATGTATTAGAATCCCTTCCTTAATTGAAGACAATGTAGAGGCCTTCCACTATAGCATATGTGTACTAACACCACTGACAGATCCATAGACACTGATCCCTAAAAGTGTATAATATGCCAAACACCATCTTAGCAGCTGTTTCTACAAATTTAAGCTGCTCTAAATAGCCCCAATCTGGAGATATCCAGAACCATTGCTCCAGAGCATACACACTTTCCTTCTAAAATTCTGGTCCTCTCCCTCTCGCCTGTTAAGCCCTCCTTCTTCTGCCGGTGATGTGTTTTCTCAACACTTTGTGTGAGCAGCACAATAGTAGAGACACAAGACACTCATATGCTAATGAGTCTGGGGCCTGAGAATCAAAAGAATTATCTTAATTCAACTTGAAGAAATTTAGGGAAAACCTTTCATGGATCTGTCTTGAATTACATATTTATATCTTGCAGGAGAAACTTCACCCAGATCCATTAAAGGACCTGTTATCAGTACTCTGGGTTAAGTTCTAATGTCTGCTGCCACTGAGCAAAAAACTATTGTGAAAAGGAGTGGGTCAGGATAAGATATGAAATGAACAGGAAAGGCAGCAGTTTTGAGTGTGATTGATATGCCAGAATTTGTGCGTTAATTCTTCCATACCTTTTCGTATGTATGATAGATTTAAAAGGAGGGACAGGCTGGAGAGATAGGTCAGACTATAAAGTGATTGCTACTCTCAAGTATGATGACACAGCTGTTTTTTGTTTTCTGGGGTTTTTTTGTTTGTTTGTTTGTTTGTTTGTTTTGATTTTTTTGTTTTTTGTTTTTGGCTTTTCAAGACAGGGTTTCTCTGTGTAGCCCTGACTGTCTTGGAACTCACTCTGTAGACCAGGCTGGCCTCAAACTCAGAAATCCTCCTGTCTCTGCCTCCCAAGTGCTAGGATTAAAGGTGTGCCCACCACTGCCCGACCATGATGACACAGTTTGACTTCCAGATCCAAGTTGAAAAATAATGGACCAAGCCAGGCATGGTGGCATATACTTGTAATCTCAGAGTTGGGGAGGTGGATACAGGTGAGTGAATACATGGGGTCCTCTGGCCAGCCAATTTAACCTAACACCACCACCACCACCACCACAACAACAACAAAAGGTGGATGGTGCCTGAGGAGAAATGACACCCAAAGATGTATGTCCTCTGGTCTCTATACATACATGAAAACACACATTTGAGAAGAAGAGGGAAAGACAAACAAAAGGAAAGAAAATGCCTATAATTTCAACCCCTAGCGCCCACATCTGATGGGTATGACAGTCATAGTAATTAATCCTGGTTGCAATAGTCAGAAAGTTAAACTCAAACTGACTTAAATCAGAAGTTTAGACTCAAACTCTGCCTCCAGAATGGTGAAATTAAAGGCATGTGCACCATGTCTGGCTAAAATATAGGAATATTTTTGATGGCTGAGGTGGGTCACATAGCTGACTCTGACACCAGCCACACACGATCTGGAGAGAAGTGTCCAGGTACTGAAGCTTCTTGATTTCATCCTCATAAAAAGGGAGAGGAATTATTTAAGAGCACAAGAGAACCAGAAGTTTTATATGAATAGCCAGCCAGAATGATTCTCCAAAAGAAAGGATGCCAGATGTCAGTAAAACCAGAATGACAGAAAACATGGACTCCATTTCAGAGATCAGAGTAACAGACAGGGTTTGCTTTCTACCAGAAGAAAAGAAGACACAGGCACAAGCCTGCAAAATCCATATAATAAAGCAAAGCAAAGGAGACCTGACTGTTCAATCTCTGGCATTCAGCGTAAAGATAAGAAGATAAACATGTGATGGGGAGTTTAGTACCAATGAAGGCCCTTGGAACTACAAGCAACGATCTCATTATTATTTAAATCAGGCAGCTAACATCTACAGAAAAGTGACTCATTCAAAGCCACTATCAGGTGGCAGGTGCCAGTAACTCCTCATTCTGCTAATTGTAAAGCCCTCTCCGAACCTCATTAGTATAGGGAGCAGTCTTAATGCTATGGTCTTGTTCCCCAGTTGGTTCTTCATCTATCAGTAAAGAAAGCCATGGGCCTTGTGATGACCCAGTATGACTTCCAGAACCCAAGTTGAAATATAATAGAACAAGCCAGGCATGGTGGCACATGCTTTTAATCCCAGAGTTGGAGAGGTGGATACAGGTGAATACATGGGGGCTCTCTGGCCAGCCAATTTAGCCTAACAGCAGCAGCAGCAGCAGCAGCAGCATAACATCAATAACAAAATTGCTGGATGGAAGGGAAAGGAGGGACTTCTGGGTTCCTGGAGGAAGGTAGGGGGACACAAGAAAGGAGAACAGAGTTTGCCATGCTTTGGAGAGAGGAAAACCTGAAACCATGTGAAATCTCAAAACACCGGCCACTCCTACGGGAGGATGGTCAGGGGAGTTTAGCAGCTGAAGTTTAAGGCAAGTGGGAGAGACGGAGATAAGAAACTGATAAGGGCACATTTTTTCAGGCAGGAGATAGTAGCTCAAAATTGTGTCTTAAGGCAAGTTGAAATGGAACAATTGTGTATTTATGTCTTTTATCTGAGAATTCAAGGGAAGCTAGAAGGGAGCTGGTACATGGTCACTTCTCAGAGCAAAGATGGGTAGAGCATAAAACTACATGCTACACATTAGCAATACGGAAAGGTCTACTGACTATGCCCTGTTTTACAAAGGCTGCTGTACCTTTGAATCACCACCGTAGCTTGCACAAGTTTTCAAGGGGAAGTATAAATAACTAAACAAATAAATAAAGTAAGTTTAAGATACTATTGGAGTGAGTACACAAGTATTCAAAATTAGTACTGAAGAGTCCAGGTTTTGAACTTAATGTAACATACCCTAAATTAATGGTATAGTTTAATTACTTCAATTATAACCTCTCTTAAAATTACAAAGCTGAGATATGTTTTTTATAAGAGAAAGAACAAGGGAGGGGATTGCACATCTAAACATGCACAGATAACTGAAAAGGCATTTAGCTTGTAAACAGAGGCATATGAGACAATCAGGGGCTGGATTTTAAGGGTAAAACCTAAGTTCACTTTTGATTGGTTGGTTTGTTTGTTTTGGGCATGTAGATGTTTTTATCCTTTTATTTCTTTGAAATTCTTATTTTTTTCTTGTGCTAAACTAATTTTTTTCTTTTTTATTATTATTATTAATAATTCCATTAATTTACATCTCAAATGATATCGCACTTTTTGGTTACCCCTCCACCAACCCCCCCATCCCATGATATCCCACTTCCCAGTTACCCCTCCACCATCCCACATCCCACATCTGCTCTCCTCCTTGTTAGCATTCTGTCTAAACTCCACCCCATAGTTGCCTGGCAACAGCCAGGTGAGCCAGGCCCACTATAAAAGGGGCTGCTTGCCTCTCCTCTCTTCCTTATCTCCTGCTCCTCTTCTCTCTCTTGCATCTCTTATCCCTTACCTCTCCCCATCCCCTTCCCCCCTCTCTCCACGTGGTCACGGCTGGCCTCTCCACTTCTCTACTCTCTCCCTCTCTCTGCCTTTCTCTGCCTCTACTACCCTATTAACTCCCCTCCCCATGCCCTAAATAAACTCTATTTCTATACTATACCTTCAAGTGTGACTGGTTCCTCAGGGGGAAGAGATGCCTGGGCTTGGGCCTGCTGAGACACACCCTTCCCCCACACCTCCCTACTTCCCGATACCTCCATAAAATATATCTCTATATATTTTTATAAACACATCACCCCCTCCCTTTTGCCTGTATGAGAGTGCTCCCCCACCCACCCACATTCTTCTGCTCCACCACTCCAGCATCCCCCTACCCTGGGGCATCAAGTCTCCCTGGAACCAAGGGCCTCCCTTCCATTGCTGTCAGGCAAGGCCACTCTCTGCTACAAATGTATCTGGAGCTATAGATCCCTTTAGGTGGGCTAGTCTCTGGGAGAACCGGGTGGTCAGGCCAGCCTATGTTGTTCCTCCAGTGAGATGCAGTCCCCCTCCGCTCCTCCAGTCCTTCTGCCAGCTCCCCCACCAGGTTTCCTGAGTTCAGCCTGATGGGTCCAGGCTCCAAGTATCCACCTCTGCATTGGTCAGTTTTTAGCTGGACCTCCCCAGGAACTGCCATTCTTGTTTCCTGTCCATGAGCACCTCTTGACCCATGGCAACAGTGTTGGGTTTGGTGTCTGCAGACATGATTTATCCCCAGATGGAGCCATTCCTTGTGGGCCCTTCCTTTAGTTTCTGTTCCATTTTTTTTGTCTCTTTTCTTCCTTTGGACAGGAACATTTCTGCCTTAAAAAAATCTTCGAGATGGGTGGGTGACCCCATCTCTCAACCAGGGCCATGCCTATCTATTGGAGGTGGTCTCCACAGGTTCTATCTCTTCCTTCTCTGTGCATTACAGCTAAAGTCAATCCCATTGGGTCCTGGGAGCCTCATGTTTCCCTGGTGTCTGGGATCCTGCAATGGCTATCCCCAGTTCCTCATCCTTCCTGCTGCCTATTTTTATTCTATTTCCTGACCCTCTCTACCTCACTCATGTCTTCTCCAGACTCTGATACTGCCACACTTAATTCCTCCTTCTTTCTCTCTTGCTTGTTCCCCTCTCCTTCCACCTCCCACAATCGTCCTGTTCTCCCCTCAATGCAGGACTGAAGCATCCATCCACTCGTCTTCCTTCCTTCAACACTCCATACAATTTGTAGGTTATATCACAGGCATTGTGAGCTTTTGGGTTAGTATCCACTTATTAGTGAGTACATACCATGTGTGTTCTTTTGTATCTCAGTTACCTCACTCAGTATAATATTTTCCAGTTCAATCCATTTGCCTGAGAATTTCATGAAGTCATTGTTTTTAATAGTTGAGTAGTATTCCATTGTGTAAATGTACCACATTTTCTGTATCCATTCCTCTCTTGAGAGATATCTGGGTTGTTTCCATCTTCTGGCTATTATAAATATGGCTGCAGTGCACACAGTGGAGCATGTGTCCTTGTTATATGTTGAAGCATGTTTTGGGTATATCCCCAGGACTGGTATAGCTGGGTCCTCAGGTAATACTATATCCAATTTTCTGAGTAACCGCCAGACTGATTTCCAGAGTAGTTGTCACAGCTTGCAATCCCACCAACAGTGGAGGAGTGTTCGTCTTTCTCCGTATCCTCGACAACATCTGCTGTCACCTGAGTTTTTTATCTTACCCATTCTGATTGGTGTGAGGTAGAATCTCAGGGTTGGTTTGATTTGCATTTCCCTGATGACTAAGAATGTTGAACATTTCTTTAAGTGTTTTTCACCCATTTGAGATTTCTTGGTTGAGAATTATCTATTTAGCTCTGTACTTCACTTTTTAATAGGGTTATTTGGTTCTCTGGAGTCTGACTTCTTGAATTCATTTTTGGATATTTTGCATATTAGCCCGCTAACAGATGTAGGGTAAAGATCTTTTCCCAATCTGTGGGTTGCCATTTTATCCTATTGATAGTGCCCCTTGCTTTACAGAGCTTTTTAATTTTATGAGGTCCCATTTGTCAATTGTTGCTCTTAAAGCATAAGCCACTGGTGTTCTGTTCAGGAAGTTTTTCCCTGTAACCAAGTATTCATTTTCTCTTCTATTAGATTTAATGTATCTGGTTTTATGAGGAGGTCCTTGATCCACTTGGACTTGAACTTTGTGCAAGGAGATAGGTATGGATCAATTTGAAATCTTCTACATGCGGACCACCAGTTGAACCAGCACCATTTGTTGAAAATGCTGTCATTTTTCCACTGAAACTAGATTTAAAAAATAAAAAATAAAAAACCAAACCAAGCAAACAAATCAAACCAAATCATCTGTTTGAAAAATGGAGAACTGATCTAAAAGGAGAATTCACAACAGAGGAATCTCAAATATCTGAGTAACACTTAAAGAAATGTTCAGCATCCTTAGCCATCAGGGAAATGCAAATCAAAACTACTTTGAGATTACATCTTAGACCTGTCAGAATGGCTAAGATCAATAATACAAATGACAGTTCACTGTCGAGGATATGGAGCAAGAGGAACACTTTTCCATTGCTGATGGGAGTGCAAACTTGTACAGCTACTATAGAAAACAACATGGTCATTCTTCAGAAAGTTGAGAATCAATCTACATCAAAGGATACTCCATCCTTCCATAAGGACATTTTTCCAATCATATTTGTTGTGGCTTTATTCATAATTGCCAGAAACTGGAAACAACCTAAATGCCACTCAACAGAAGAATGGATAAAGAAATTATGTGGTGCATTTACACAATGGAATGTTACTCAGCAATTAAAAAAATAAAAAACATAAAATTTATAGGCAAATGGATAGAATTAGAAAAAAAAATCATCCTGAGTGAAGTTACCCATACCCAGAACGACAAACATGGTATGTATTCACTTGTAAGAGGATATTAGCCATTAAGAAAATGATAATCATACTATAATCCATAGACCCAGATGGGTGGACATTGGAATCTCTCTGGGAGAGCAAAATACAATAGATTTTATGGGCAGACTAGGGTCCAATGGGGATGGAAGCTGGGATCACGTCGTAGGAAAGATCAGATGGAGAGAGAGTGGGGTGGGGGAGACAGCTGGAATTGTGGGGAGAAGTTAGGGGATGCTGTGGAAACCTAATACAGTGGAAACTTCCTGTTCATAGTTCATAGGAATCTATGAACTTGATTCTAACGAGGACTTCTAATAATGGGGATGAAGGAGTCTCAACTGACCATTATAGCCAGGCAAGGGTTCCAGTGGTAGGACTAGGTAGCATTCAATTGAGTTATTGTTGGCCAAGGAGCTCCCATGAAAACCCCACACAACCCAGGCTGGGTCCCATTGCTGAAGACAACATCTACACAATTCATTAAATATGGAACAGTCAAGCTGGTAGCTAAGTGGAGCCTTCACTTCTGTGTTGCAGTCTCTTTGGTGCAAACTCTGCAGTCTACCAAAAGAACAATATGGAGACCAATCTAATCATAAAACTTTTGACCAAAAATCTGTCCTGCCTGCATAATATGCTAGATCAATGGCAGAAAAGAACTTGTGGGAATAGCCAACCAATGTCTAACATGACCTAAGGCCCACTTCATGAGAAGGAGCCTACACTTGACATTGCTTGGATAACCAAGAACTGGAAATTAAATAGACCAGAAACCTAGGGTAAAATCAAATGCTACTGGGAAAAAAAAGTCACTAAATTGATTTCTAGTATTCTGCTATACTCGTAGACCAGTGCCAAATCCAGTCATCATCACAGATGCTTCCACCAGAAGCAGATGGGAACAGATGCAGAGACCCACAGCTCAACATTATGGAGAGAGAGTTAAATCCCTCCCTTTAGAACTTAGGGAATCCTGCAGAAGAGGAGGCAGAAACAGTGTAAGAACCAGAGGGGATGGGCAGTACCAGGAGATCAAGGCCACTGAATCAACTAAGCAAGATTCAAACAAGCTCACAGAAACTGAAGCCTCACACACAGGGCCTATTCCTTTGCATATATATTATAGCTATTAGCTTAGTATTTTTATGTGACTCTTGACTGTGAGAAAGAGTGGGTCTCCAACTCTTGCACCTGCTCTTGGGACTCCTTTTCTCCTGTTGGGTTGACATAGTGATAAACTGTACAATCACACCTGGATTCAAAGACATATTAGGATGTGTATATCAAGGAAGAGCAAAAGTTAAGGTTGACAGAATTGCTGGAGTTGAGCTGAAGCAGCAGAAATACAGACAATAGTATGTGAAACATGGAGGACTTAATTTAGAGTTGATCCAAAGGATCTGTGATTGTCAGCAATTAACATGCAATTGAATGGGATGGAAAGCTGAGGTAAAACAATAAACACAACCATGGGGAAAGAAGTCAAGACAATGAGAGGTGGTGTTAGAATGATCTGAGTGTATAAATTACAATTAATGCTGCAATCTTGGAGCCACAACCTTGATGCTCCAAGGATTGCAAGCAAACCCTTCCACACCTACGTCATACATAGTCATTACTTAGCAACTATCTCACTGGGTGACTTGGAAAGTCACTTTAGGGTTCTATATGTGAATGTGCATCATCTAGAGTCAGTCACTGTCAAAAGAAACCCAAACGTGTGGAAATAGCCAATGTTCTCTTAACGGCTTTAACTCTTCATTTCATTTCAGCCTGGGAACAATACAGAAAGCCCCACTCCCTACACCAAATAAGTAGCAACATGTAGAACACTGAGTGAGTCCTCTTGGTTGCCATATTTTGAACATTCTCTCACTGATAATTATTAAAGAATTACATTTGAGAGAGTGATAGCATGCCCCCATGAGGCTGTACGTATGGCTACAACAAAAGAATTAGTAGATAGCTGAGGGTTGCTATGATTGGGCAAGATGTGAAGGGCTCATTTGCTAGAAATTGTCTTCCTGTTACACTAAACTCTATCAGAAATCTATGCACCTGATGGCAAATATCTGAACATAGAATGATATACTCAGTGTCCAGATCCTTCCTAAGGCAGTAAATTTTAAGCTTTTTTGGAATGAGCTGTTGATGAATCTGATTAATACAGGGTTAACTATATTCCTATGTGGATAACTAGGTTCTAAAGAATGAAAGTATGGGAATAATAAAATTGTACTGAACATAATTTATCCTTTCCTTGATGATTTAGAAGACACCTTGACCTCCCATAGTGACTTAGAGACATGCCTGTGAACATCAATTAAAACTGATCTACGATGTGCAAAGCAATAACTCATCTGGGCTCTTTGCATGCTGGGAGCTCAAGCAGGGTAGCAGGAAGAGAAATGACAGCAGGAAGTGGAAAGGACTTGAGATGGAGAAACTATCCAAGTGGCAGGACCTGTTCTCAAGGGTAAAACCAGAAGATGAATAGTGACATTCAGGGAGTTAAGGTACCTTGAGTTTCAATCAGGGTTGACAATCCAGGAGGTACCATCTTGATGCTACAAACACAAGGCCAGAAAAATCACTGCACTTATACAGAAAGATCATATGTCTCTAGTTTAGTCGGTCAATCAATTAGCAGCAGGTACAGTGTCCAACTGGTGTTTCTTTGAAAGTCATGGTTTATTGACATAGAGAAAGGGATTTCATAGACCCAAATAAGCTGTTGATCATTGTAAGGTTCAGGACAAACTTGTGGTTCCAGCAGGGAATGCAAACTAAGAAACTACCATTAAGCACACAGAGAGAGGCATAAAAGCTCCAACTTAGCAAACCTCTTGGATATTAGATTTATGTGGGTATCTCGAGTTCAGAGTCTGGGCACCTGGGATACAGCAGGGCCCCTACTGATGGGAAAGAAAGAAAAAGGGAAGATGGCCTGGTTGGCTGTGGGTATGTCTTAGGCAAGGGAGCATCTTTCTGGGAGAGAGGGATAGATTAGAGAGTAAAGGAACTGATATGAAAAAATAAAAAGCAAAGGAAGTTGTGATTTAGTCTGTGGGAATCCCACTTAGCAGCGCTTCAGGTAGTTACTGTAATATCACCACCACATTGTGGGAGATATCTTGATGCTTTATAGTCCCCACTTTAATAGTTGGGCCAATGTTCACACATGGACAAAAGAAACAGGTTGTTTATAATGAAATTAAATTCACAGAAACATGTCAAAGAACATTTTTAGTCTAATAAAGGGTTAGCATCAATTGTGTATTGTCTTATCTTCCTTAATTCTATCCCCATGGATATGACTTTCTAGCCAGCTGCACAAAGGAGAAACTACACGTGGACCAGATGAGTGAGGTAAAAAGAAGAGAGTCTATTTAAGAAATAAGATAGGAGCAACAGGAAGATGTACCATTTAAGGAACTAGAAGCCCTTGAGGCAACCATGAGAAGAGCACAGAGAAGAAAAATGCAGATAGTGAAGGGAAAATAGAAAACCTAGCCTGGGGAAAGATTCCAGACAGATAGGTAGAAATCTGTATAAAAAGATCTAGGAATGAATTATAAAGCGCATCTGTCTTGGATGAGATGGGTGCCCAGGTTACAACTCGTACTCTGAGAAAGTCTTCCCAAGACAAACTCTGGCTATGCAGAGAAAAATGGGACATTATCAAACACACATGTCAGAGACGGTTGAATTGTCAGTAGTATCAAGGTATATTTTGCCCAAAGGCCCCCCTTTTCACATGGAAAGAAATGAGGTTGTTTGTGTTTTAATTTTTTGTTGATTAAAGTAAAACAAAATAGACACATAATTTGCCTTAAATCATTAAGTTTAGTTCTCAAATCTACTATCCTGTTTGTACATCTCTCAAACATAATATAAAATAAAGAAGGCTTTGCAGGGAGCTTGGATTAGTGTTTGATCAACTCAAGTAACACAAAGTAAATTGCCCCCTTAAAACAACCAGACTGATTAAAAAACTTAATTAAATCCTCCTAAAATTTTTTAAATCCATTTACAAATTGAAGTACGCCACTTCATATGCTTGATTGGATGCATTTTTCATCTTAACAACCAAAATGATTCCAAATTATGAACAAATCCTTGAAGTTTAAATAAATTAAACTTACAAATGTAACAAAGTTAAAATTCTCCTAAGCATTCTGACACTGATTACAAATTTATTGGTATGCATTTCAACAACAAGAAAAGACAAAAAAAAAAAAATCCCACAAATCAATTGAGTATATAAATTGGAAGCAAAAGATTGATTTCTCAGATTCTCCTTGGATCCTTCAAATTCATCACTGAGTTAGAGTTAAGGCAGCAAGAGAATCCCCTGGAATTTCAGCAAGTTCAATCTCCTGGCACAGTTGAAAGCCCTGCACTGTGCTGAGGTATAAAAGAGAGCAAAAAGGGCCATTACCTTCAGCTTCTGGACTAGTCCAGGAGGCAAGGTCACCTGGGTCATCAGTTCCTCACTGGATCCTTCCCTTCCTTTCTTTCCAGTCACATACAACAATCCAAAAATCATATTTTATTTTTCATTTTCATATAGAAGTTTGCCAACCAGATGGAACAAAAGCAAAAGTAAAAAAAACATAGGAATGCCAGGGAATAAAAGTCTGTTCTATAGAAACTATTTGGCCTAAAAGAAAAACAGATATGAAAACATGGATCTCAATGTTTGTGATGTTTCTTGGTGTGAATATTTGGCCTCATCTTTATTTGTTCGATGCTTTGTTTGCTATTACCTAAATATGACAGGCAACGGACAAGCTAGATAATGCTGGGTTTTCAGTCTGAGGACTACTATGCATTCTAGGGTTCAGACTCCAATTGGTCCCATATTTGCATGGTAGGTAGGGGTGGCTGATAGGTATCAGACAAATATGGAGGGGACTGGCTTTGGTCTTCTAACTGGGGTCCTCTAACAATATTCCAAGGACCACCAATGGGCAGGGATGGTTCAAAGTTGGGTCACCTGATGGACTGAATCTAAGATTTGCCTCCTGGATTGTTGATTGGAACTTGTTTTTGGATTCCAAGCTGAAGTTTTGCTTTGGACTCTGGATTCAGATTCTAAACAGTCCCAGATGGATGTTGTGTGTAGAGTGGGTGATAGGTAAACAGGTCGGGGGAGAAAAATGTATCTCAATGGCTGAAAGTTACTACCTGGATCAGTGGTGAAAACCTCACCATAAAACCGATATTACATTCTTTCAGAAAGTGGCATGAGCAACATTGCAAGTTGATATAGCTATGTAGTTTGAATTGAAAATGAAGTGGCAAAGGACATAAGGATAAGGGGGGGGGGGGAGCCATATGGCTCAAAAGGTGAAGGTGTTATTGAGCCAGCCTGACTATCAAGTTTGATTCTCAGGACCTAAACAGAGGTTAAATAAAGGAAAGAACCAATTTTACAAAGTTGTTTTCTGACTTCTAAACATGTGTCACAGTATATGCATGTGCACATATACATACATCACACACACACAATAACAGCAAATTTCTTATTAAAAGATAAATTATGTATGGCTATCACATAAATAGTACTTGATGGCCATAAGTAAGGCCTGTCTTCACCTAGCTGGTCACAGTGTGGTGAACGTCAGATAAAAAATGAATATGATCATATGGGCACAAAACACAGGCATGGGGGTGCCCAGCACCAATCTGCTGCCCTTGATAAATAACCCTTGCCACCATGCCTCCATCAAGAACGGAAATGTGAAAATGGGCCCTATGGTAAATAGCTAGAAGAGAAATATATCAATGAACAATTCAATCAATCAACAATTGATTGATTGAACAATCAATGAACAATTGTTCATATATCAATGAACAATTTCAAACATGGTTTTTCCTCAATGTAAAATACTTTGCAGTGTCCAAATGAGGCAAGTACTGGCTAAAAAGGGGGAAATCTTTACTAACTGGGGCCATCTGGGTTACCTTTATAGCCTGCTGCCAATTAAATGTGCCATTGGATTTTCTCATCAGAGTTAATTAGTGTTCATGACCCATTGCTGAGTTTGGAAAGGAATCCTCTATTACCAAATAAGAATTTGACAACAATTTAAATATTCAAAATATTTAAATGTATGGGATATTTTTGAGTGATGGTATGGTTGTCAAGCTTGTTCTTTGTAGACGGCTAGTTACAGTCTTCCCAGCTAGGAGCATCTGCACCACATGAGAACTTACTAGAAATTCTCATTATTCAGTCCTTCCCCAATCCCCAATGCAGACATGCTGAGGGGCCAGAGAGCAATGCTTTAATGTAATTTTCAAATGAGTCTTTAAAATTGTTATTTATTATCATTGTCTTATATACATGGCTGTGTGGAGTTCAGAGGATAACGTTTGTGGAGTCTATTCTCTACCTGATTTTACCTGGATTTGGGGGATCAAACTCAAGTTGTCAGACTACCACAGTAAGTGCTTGTACCTTCTGGGCAAGCTCAATGGCCAATGAATCTGATTCCTTAAGAATTCTGGTTCCCTTTTCAAGTTTCAGAGTGATTTTCCAAAGCCAATAAGAGAATATACAGAAACATGGGATCAAACAGCACAAACCATTATTTTCTGGAATTTATTTCCCTTATACAAATACCTGCAAGTCTGAGAGAAACATTGCTTGTAGAGTATTCCAAAATGCTGGGAAGTATAATAATATCTTCCATTTTTAAAAACATAATTATTCATTTACACTGAGCATTCATTTTTTAAATAATTTTATATGTATTGGTATTTTGCCTGCGTGTATGTCTGTGTGTAGGTGTTGATCCCTCATAGAAGTGGAGTTAAAGACAGTTGTGAACTGCCATGTGGGTGCTGAGAATTGAACCTAGAACCTCTTGAAGAGCAACCAGTGCTCTTAACTGTGGAGCCATCACGCCAGCTCCTACATTGAGCATTCTTTACCAGCATGATCATGTTAGAATGTCTCCACTCTGCTGGACTTGGTGTCTAGAGCAAAGAAATCAAATAGGCTTTTAAATGGCAACACCATCTACTATCCATCACTAGAAAGAGGCCTACTGAAAGCAAGACATTTAGCATTCATTTCCAAGTTTCAGGTTATTAATCAAAAAGACCTTTTCTTAGCTCTATGAGTAAGAGAACAGCTGAGCTGATGTTCTAAATCAAAGTTGAAGCTAACATGTTTGCTGTGAATGTATTTACAGGAGATGCCAGGAATTTTTTTTTTTTTTGGGATTTAGATCAGTTTGGGGACTTAAGAAACATGCTTAGAAACAGAAACTTAAAGATATTTGTCTTGATTTCAATTTAAGCATTCATTGTACTCTCTGGATGAATAAATTTATCATGAGGAGCCATAGAAACCTTTCATTACTTTTTCATCACTAAGATTAGTGATCAGTCCCAAGGAAGAGGCAGGAGCAAAATTTCCTGAAATAGTAAAAATTCTTTTACAGCTTGACATACGTCAGTTGAAAAGAAGCTATCAATGCTTGCAAATGTAGTAGGAAATTTTTCCTAGGTTATATTCCAGTCAGCTCTTTTTCAACACATCAAAGAATTTGGCAAGCAAAGGGACAGGTCACCAAGTTGATGAAAATTTGTAATTCATGATACTCATGGAATCACTGGATCGGTGATCTAACCTTGAGTCAAAAAAGATAAAACTCTTACTACTATTTGAGAAAAGAGTCATTGAACTACTTTTTATAATTTTAGCTTCATAAGCTAAATCTACAGCTATGTGGAAAAACTGTTTAATGAACCATCAAGAATTTTCTCCAATAATTTGAGCTCTCTTAAGTTAAAGTAAACTAGTTCATAAAGTAGGAAGTTATCACTCATGCAGCATCCAGACAGTTGGTGGGTGATGGAATCCATGGAGTTTACTATATGAAAGCAAAAAGCAGAGAAAGAAAACAGGGCATATAACAAAAGATATCTGTGCCTCTGGGGAATTTGATTCATTCTTCACTCTTTGATGTTTTAAAGTATAAATTGGACAAGAGATAGTTACATCTCAAGGTATCATTAGTTGTGAGACAAGGCTATCCTCACTATTCCTTGTATATAAAGGCCTAAAGAATTTAAAACAAGTTGAACTCATGGCAAGATAACCACATATGTGTTGATGAACATCATAACAGCTGCTCCACAGTCAGTTGCTTTGTAGTAAAGGAATCTCTCTGACATACTTCATCTTATTTAGGATTATAGTGGTTTTCTGTTCCCTTTCTGTCACAGTAAGAAAATACTTAAATCAACTTAAGGGAGAAAGGGCTTATCTTTGCCCGAAGTCTCACTTTGTAGTCCATCACAGAGCAGAAAGCATGGCAGCAGGCACTTTAAGGAGCTGGCTTCTTTGTATCCACAGTTACCAAGCAGAGGAAAATAGACACTAGTGCTCAGCTTTCTTTCTCCATCTCGTATAGTCCAGAATCCCAGCTCAGAGAACAGTCTTACCCCAAGTCAAGGCGAGTCTTCCCACCACAGGTAACCAGGTTAACTTCTCACAGGTGCACCCAGAGTCTTACCTTGTGAGTATTTCTATATTCTATTAAGCTAAATGATAACACTGAACAGTTCTTTTGGAAGACAAGAGCATTTAGGCACCATGAAATTAATTAAACTTCCTCAAGATAGTTAGTTTTAATGGTTTTGGCACATTATACATGTATCTTGTCCTGTCTCTGAGTCTATTCACTTTTGTGACGTAAGTCCTGAGACTAGGCAAATTTATCCTGGCAAGACATTAGTAGCTTGCATTCTGAAGGCTTGAGTTTGAAGATCAGGTGACAAAGTGTGTGGCAAGGGTCTTACTCTGCCTCAGAGCAGCGAAGTGGAAGGGCATTGTGTAGATGCAGAAAGAAGGCCCAACATGTAAAGAATGGCCTAGTTTTATAGCAACCTACATTCACAATACCTACCAGGCCCTGAGAACAGCATGGCTTCCTTATTGACCTGACACCCCCTTGCCCTGCCTCTAAGGTTCTATTGCCTCTCAGTATAGCATAGTTAAGACCAGTTTCCAACACATGAATTCTCTGAGAAACATTCAAATCACCCAGATACAGAAATTGGTAGGACAAATAGGGTTATGACTTAGTAACAAGATAACCTCTGAGGCATTGGTCACAAGCTGAATAAAAGGAGGTGAGAAAACATTTATATTGGAAGCTGAGAAAAATATGGCCTGTATTATGTATTTATGTGATATTTCATTGGCATACCATCCATGTCTTCATAGGAGTCAACTCTTAAACCTGGTTAATCTGGAACTTATATAAAGAGATTTCAAAGCAAGGATTTTGCTAGAATATCTATCTGCACTGTTGGGTGGTTGTTTGTTTGTTTTTTAAATCTTTCTTTAAGAAGGTACTGTAGCAGTAAATTGAAATGAAATTGTGATTTTTAAAAAGCAGCACATATAAATTAGCATCTATTTATTAAACCATTCTAGCAGGGTTAAGAGATGTAAATTGTGAGCCGGATATGGCAGTGTCTCTCTGCAATTACACCATTTAGGAGGCTGAGGAAGAAGATCCAAAGTGAAGCAAGCTTGGCCTGTGTAGTAATTCTGTCTCAATGTATCAGGGGCTGGATGCTGCTCATTGATAGAGTCCTTGCCTGGCATACACGTCTCAGGGTTCAGTCCTTAGAGCTTCAAACAAAGTGGGAAATATTAAGAAATTCTTGAGTAATAAAGGTTAGACTTGATCTCAGTGTCAAGACCAAATCTCAGGCATGATTGGGAACATGCCACTTACTGTTTAGTACTTTAAAATTACCCACATAACATAGTTTCATTGTGGGACCACCAATTCTCTTTATTCAAGACAAAGAGAATATGTATACGGCCCACTCACACATCCAATGGGTTTACAAACTCTCTTAGTGGGAGACTCAAGTCTTAGAAAGAATTTTGCAAACAGCTATTGGCACATGGAGCTATTTGGGCACCAACCAAAGTTTTATAGACTGTACTAACAAAGTGCCTTCAACCAGGAGTAAGAAAGATCTGGGCAACTTAAAACATATAAAAGTAATTTTGAGTACCAAAATTTTGCCATGATATTTTGATGATAATTCTGTTTGGTAAATAAGGAGAAAATACATTCTAGTGTTCTCTTCAGCTATTCCAGGAGAATGGTAAAAAGAAGGATACCGCTAAAGCTGAAGCTAAGCTGGGAACTTATTACTGAGCTCAGAGCACTCAGAGGCTAGAACTAAGTAATCAAGTAATGCAGTGTTTCATTACAGTAGAAAACCCCACTTGCTCTATCTAGTAGAAAGTAAGTACAGGGCTATAAAGCATTTATTTGCATCTAGTAATTATCTTTAAAGATCTATCAAAAGCATTCATTTAAACAGATCTTAATTATATATAAGCTTCACTAGAGATAAAAGTATTTTAATATAAGAATGGTACTTATTCAAGATACAGCATTAAATATGCTGATTTATTTGTTTATAGGTAATTGACTTTCAGAAAATTAAGCAAATTTAATACTGCAAAACCTGAAAATAAAATATCTCATTAAAGTAAGATTTAATTGGCCCAAGTAAGCAGAAGTACACAAACACCATTACTTTCAAAGAAAATATTAGTTGGGTTTTCTTATTTTATCCTCACCTGGGGAATTCATCTACTTACATTTAAATTTCTAAGCATTTAGTTAAATCTAACGTGCTGCCACTTGTTTATATATGTTAATTACATGTTCCATTATGAGAGCACATCAACAGGCGGGGCTCCAGACCAATAGCATAAAGTATTTCACCCAAGGTGTCCACCTGAAGAGTATTTTATTCCACAAAAAGATCATCCAGAGTTCTCCGGAAATTTTATGATGGATAGAAAGTAATCATTTTGCTGAAATAATTTTATTTTGCTTTTACAGCCAAATATGCTCTCACTGGATGCTGAATTCTAGATTGGCAGGTAAAGTCCTAATTTTGAAGTCGTATTTTACTCTTATGTTCTTCTGTCATTTCCATTTCATATCATCAAAGCTTCTTTCAATGCAAACTTTTCCTCCACTGTTCTCAGTTTCATTATCTGTCCCTTCCTAAAGCAATTTAGAAATGTAGTACTAGAGGTAGTTCATCCTCGGTATGGCTGCCCTTGGGTGGAATTTGTGAAGAATCTTAAAACTGAGATTTGAGTGTGTTTTTAAGTTGCAAAATTATTTTGCAATGTACGTGCCTTCATTTTTCATATTTCTTAAAAATTCTGTCTTTGTGTTCTAGCCTTTTTCTGTGTCTCACTATAGAGGGTTTACATAGATCTGACTTCCTGGTTATGAACTCTGTGCTTCCCTTTGCTTAACTGAAAGAAACAATCTACTAAATTTGTGTGTGTGTGTGTGTGTGTGTGTGTGTGTGGTGTTTGTACATGTGTCTACAGTGTCTTGCTGTCACTCTCTGTCTTAGTCTTTGACACAGGCTCTCACTAGACCTGGAATGAGCTGGCAACTAACAAGCTTCAGAGATTCTCTTATCTCTGATCCCAATAGCCTAGGGACTATAGGCATGTGACCAACCACACCCAGATTTTAATGTATTTGCTTGAGATGTGAACTCAGGTCCTCACGCTTTGTAGTGAGTACTTTTATCCAGTGAGCCATCTGCCCAGTCCCCTCTACTGAATTCTTAATTTCAGATAGTGGCTCTATCAATTCCAAAACTCAGCTAGAGTCTTTCGGACATTTCAGGTCTCTGTTGAAATGTTCAACTTCTTTCTTCTTATATCATAGTGCCCACCTCCTGCACGTGTGGGTTGCATTCCAATGACCATGATTTTTTTCTTTAAAGAAAAAAATGCATTTGGAGAACGTCTTAATGTTACACAAGGCACTCGTCACGGCTAGAACCAGAAACCTCTGAGTTCTGTTTTGTTTTACTTGTCACAATGAGTGCCTGTTTGGTTGCCTTGTAAGCTGCTTAACATTGGGTTAACAAGGGGTTTGTAATTCGTTGTTTGGCGGGTTTCCTTGTTTTATCACTAATTCTCAAACTTGCTTTTTCCTTTTTTACTGGCATATGGTCATTGCTCTTAGAAATGAGCATCACAAGACATTTTAATGCGTTTCAAGCAGACTCGCCCCTCTCCTCTCATTGTCTCTAACACGATTTTTGTGTTGTGTCCTTCCTTTAGTCTAAGATGATGACAGCACACATGTTAGGCTACCTCATTGCTGTGTACCTACCACTCTGTTTCTGTATATTAAACTTATCTTAATATTTTCTTACTTTCAAAAAAGTGGGGAAAAACCTTTTATGTCTAAATCTGATATCAATTCCACATAAGCATGTCTTGATTTTAGTAATTTTCTACTTAATGTTTGTCATGTCTTTGATGTTATCCTTACTTTTAGCACCTGGTTACCTTGAATGTACTAATCAAGGAATTTTTAGAATTCTTAGCTATAATGTATAAAAGATTATCATTATATCATCTGGCTCCTCAGCCTGATTCAAGAGTGGAGAAAAATGATCAAATGGGATTTTTCTTTCCCTTTTAGAATCAGCACTGAGCCTTCGAGCCAGAACAGCTCTGCCTGAGTGACTGGTGGGACTCAGATCAGTTTTCTTCCTTATTTGTCATATTATCTGTTCCTGTAGCATGCCTGGCCACCATGTTGTTGTTGTTATTGTAGTAGTTGCTGTTGTTGTTAGCACATACTATACATTGTATGCAAAGAAAACCCTGGCCAGATCATTTGACACTCCGGATTCTGTTTTCCTGAGTAATTCAGCTCTCATTTTCTTGGTTGAGCATTTTGCTGATTCCAGTCCAGGTTTAGGTTGTTCAGGATCCTCTTCTATTTGCTCCTGACTTTTCATCCCTGTGTAGAATGATACTGAATATTGGAGAACCCAACACCTTAATTTTGCTCTCAGGCCCACAGGTCTGGCACATTTTGGTAACCTCTCAGCTGTTATGTGCATAGTAGTTATAGAATGACCTCTAAAAACTTAGTCAATAGGAAAGGCACCTCCAAATGTGGCTGTTCATTCTCAGACTGATCCTAAAAAAGACAAGGAAGATTCTATTTGTCCATTTTTCTCTAGTTACATGTCTGGCCAAGGAACCGGACTGTATGATGACCATTATGTTCATTATAGCTAAGGCATGATCAGTGTGGGGTGGAGGTTGAAGGGAAATCAGGTTTTGTGATTGATGGAATCCTAAAAGAGTTAGAGTACAAAGTCACGTTGGGAAAACCACAACCATTCATCAGTATTTAGCTAAGATAATTTCCATCCATGTCTGTGGCTCTGGAGTAATAATTAACAAGTACCTCCATTCACTCTCAAAAGTATCTCAATTTAAAATATAAACTGGAAGTTCATCCTCATCATAAATACTAGTTAAACTAGACAGGGAAATGGTTGATAGCATACCAGAGGTGGGTGTGGGGGGTTGCTTTCAAAGACAAAAAAACCTACTGAAAACCACAGAAGAAGGAAGGAAGGAAGCACGCAGCCCTATAACTAGCTTGACAGAAACTTGACAACAGCACAGAGAAAGGGTTTAGAAGACATAGAAACTGCAGAATGAGAGGCCTTGTAGCAGGTTTTGCAATTGTAGGGGACCAAAAGCCATTTGGCAGAGCCAGAGAAGATTTAAGAAGTCATTGTAGGAATCCAAAGGTAAGATACCAGCAGCATGGATAAAGACACAGGGGATGCGGAAGAAACAGGTTCCAGAGAGTATAAAGTATGAAGAAAGTTCTAATTACAGTGACTGGGGACGTGGAGGGAAGCAAGGATGACAACACACAATCTAGCTCAGAATTGTGTACCAATGTTTCTAAGACATTTTACTGAAGAAAAAGTATGTGTGTGTATGTGGGGGGGGGGGAGGGGAGTCAGACAGAGTTGGAAGTCAAATGCCTTCTGGGAGCTCACTGACGAGGCCAGACTAGATCAGAGAGCATAAGAATCCTCTGCCCTTGCCTTCCAAGTGCCAGTAACACTGGTGTCCTGTGCTGTGCCCAGGCTTAGAAGTGGATGTTGGAGATCTAGATTCAAGGCCTCGGGCTTGTATAACAAGCATCTTTCCAACTAAGCCATCTCCTCAGACCCCAGAAAAAGACATTATATACATGCTTTCTGATATGAAGAATCCATCCTGCTATTGTTACATAAATTAAAAAAAAAAAAAAGACTAAAGGAGCTTGGAGGAAAGAAGAAGGCAGAATAATAATTTTATTCTCCTTTTGAAACAGTAGCACGTGGGCATGTATATTCAGAAGCTCTGTTACAAGAGAAATGAACACCTTCAACACAGACACATAGTTCTCTCTGTGAAAACAGCCTCCTAGATTCCTTGTCTCTAACAAAACAGAGACTGGATGGATTAAACATGGGTCATTTCTTTCTCCTGGTCTTGAATTCTGGAAGTCTAAGATGAGGGTGTAATTGCCCAATGAGGCTTCTGGCATCTACAGACTGTCTTCGGGTGTGTTCACCAATGATAGGAGGGGAACTCTTCCCTCCTCTCCCTTCTCTTCATATCCATCTCCATCTCCCCAACCCATGTTCTCTGCCTCTCCCCTTTCCTCCCCTCCTTCCCTTTCCCTTCGGCCTTTGTTTCATATTGTTTGTATTTTAGGCCATGGTCCCTCCTTTATGAAGTCATGTCACTTCGTTGCCTCCCCACAGTCTAGCCCAGTTACAGTCACAGTGACATGCGTCAGCATGCACCTCTGTGGTGAGGGGGAACAACTCAGCCCACAGCAAACACATATCACCATCTTGCTTTAGATCCTTTAGTTGTTGTCCAGATGCTGAGGACAGCTGATAATCCAAAGACCCAGAAGCCAGAAATTGAACAAACTCTTTTGAAAAGGCAAGAGGAAAACACAGATGGTTATGCTTTAGTGACTAAGAAAATGGAAAGAACAGGAGGGGGGGAAACACAACCAGAAAGAACATTAAAAACTCAAATCCATAAAATCTTAGTAGCATCAGGGAATCCTGTCATCTTCTGCTGCCTACTTTCTCCAGTTGAGCACTTGACAGCTGGGTGATATTAAAGTGCCTGTCTTCTGTGTCCTCCTCTAAACATGGACATCTGAACTAGCTGCCTCACCACAGACCTGCAGAGTAGAAAGAGATGCTGGACCTTGGATACCACACTATTTTGCCTAGCCATTTCATCCTGTACAAGGAGCTGCTCATCTCTTAAACAGTACTAACGATGTATATTGTAAACCTGACACATTTCCCACATTTTAGATGAACGGGTCCATGAATTTTAGTATGTTCACAGGACAGGACATTGTTACCATCATTAACCTAATTTTTGAACATTGACCTAATTTTTTAACTTTGTAATCGGTCTTTTAAAAATTCTGCTTATGCCTTTTCATGGGCCTCATCCTTGATTATGGAGTAGGACTGGTCAGATGGGAGCTTCTTTGGCCATTACCTTGACCAGATTGATACTGTATGTTTACACACGAGACAGGAAAACACTCTATGTGTTGTTACACCTATGAAGATTATTTTTGGCCTCGAGATCTCTTACCCTAGGAAGAGTCTTAGTTTCATTGCAAACTACTTTCCAATTTGGCATTTACTGGCATGAATGAATGAATAACTTTTTTTTTACCATTACATATGAAAGAAAATACTAAAAGCAGAACTTTTAAAAACATAATGTACTGGCTGGTTTTGTGTCAACTTGACACAAGCTGGAGTTATCACAGAGAAAGGAGTTTCAGTTGAGAAAAATGCCTCTGTGAGATCCAGGTGTAAGGCATTTTCTCAATTAGTGTTCAAGGGCTGAGGGCCCCTTGTAGGTGGTACCATCTATGGGCTGGTAGTCTTGGGCTCTATAAGAAAGCAGGCTGAGCAAGCCAGGAGAAGCAAGCAAGCCAGTAAGCAGCATTCCCCCGTGGCCTCTGCATCAGCTACTGCTCCTTGACCTGCTTGAGTTCCAGTCCTGACTTCCATTCATGATGAACAGCAATTGGAAGTGTAAACCAAATAAACCCTTTCCTCCCCCCCCCCCAAAAATAAATAAATAAAAATGCTGCTTACAACTGCTCTCCAAGGACCCCTCAGGTTCAACCATTCACTGCATTCTCTACCTTTCTCTTTACTGAGACCAAACACCTGAGCTGAACACCTTCGGTGAAACTCATCCAGCTCATTGTTGTGAGGAGGACACCATGCCAGGAGCATGAGGCTGCTTGCTCATATCTAGCAGGACCTGAAAGCAGCAAACTACTGGCATTCAGTTAAGTCTCCGGACCATCAGATACTGGCACCCACACTTAGGGTTGGTCTTTTCTCTGCTAAACCTCTTCAGAAAACATCTCATAGACACACCCAAAGGTATACCTCATGAATGACCTTTGTGTTTCTGATCTTATCAAGCAGACCATGAAGGCAGATGATCTCAAAAATAAATCCACTGTTTTTAAATCTAATTGTTTCAAAATGATTCTGGGAATCTAGAATGCTTTTTTTTTTTTTTAAATCAATACAGATCTTTAATGTGAACCTTGACAGAAAGAAGCCAATGAGTTGAGCTGATGTTTTATATGTGCATTCTGCTAAGACTTAGATTTGACAAAGAGGTGAGCGCTCTAAAGAACCCACAATTATAAAGCCAATCCAGCAATTCTGTTTACAGAGACTGATGAGATGTTAATTGGTTAGACCCCTCTTCCAGTTTGGTAAAAGAAAAGTCAGTCCACAGCGAGAGAAAGAAGAGCTGCTTAGGACTCTTCCTCGGAATAGTCATAATCACCTTTGTCCTGCTTACTGTTGGAAACTTAGCCATGTCTTCTAATTCCACAACTGCCAACCCATGTGTGCCTGTGAATAGGTTTTTAACCTTCAGGCCCATTTGACTGACCATATTTCACTGCTGAGTAAGCTGTGACATTTGTAGAAGTGACCCTTATTTGCTTTCTTCTGTTGGTATCCAAAATACTCATGGATTGAGCATTATTTCTGCATTGTTACAGGAGAAAAAAAGAAAGGAGTGTAAGCATAGCTTCTATTACCCAAAGTCTAAGACAAAAAACCAATCAACCAAACTAAACCAAAGCAACCAACCAAACAAACAAACAAAAAAACCTGAGCCACTAACTTCCCTGGGCAGCAATGGGTAAGGAATGGAGGAAGCAGAAAGTATAGGTCAATCTTAAAAGTGGAATGCCTCTCTCTCTCTCTCTCTCTCTCTCTCTCTCTCTCTCTCTCTCTGTGTGTGTGTGTGTGTGTGTGTGTGTGAGAGAGAGAGAGAGAGAGAGAGAGAGAGAGAGAGAGAGAGAGAGAG